>JAJPUD010000202.1:456280-470971 GCA_023553655.1 Myrmecobius fasciatus | reverse complement strand
TTCATATACCATAATTTATTCAGCCATTCTCCAATTGATGGGCATCCTTTCAATTTCCAGTTTCTTGCCACTACAAAAAGGGCTGCCACAAACATTTTTGCACATGTGGGTCCCTTTCCCTCCTTAAAAATCTCTTTGGGATATAGGCCCAGTAGAAACACTGCTGGGTCAAAGGGTATGCACAGTTTGATAACTTTTTGAGCATAGCTCCAAATTGCTCTCCAGAATGGTTGGATCCGTTCACAGTTCCACCAACAATGTATCAGTGTCCCAGTTTTCCCACATCCCCTCCAACAGTTATCATTATCATTTCCTGTCATTTTAGCCAATCTGGCAGGTGTGTAGTGGTACCTCAGGGTTGTCTTGATTTGCATTTCTCTGATCAATAGTGACTTGGAGCACCTTTTCATGTGACCAGAAATAGTTTCAATTTCTTCGTCTGAAAATTGTCTGTTTAAATCTTTTGACCATTTATCCATTGGAGAATGGCTTAATTCTTATATATTTGAGTCAATTCTCTATATATTTTAGAAATGAGGCCTTTATCCGAACCTTTGGATGTAAACATATTTTCCCAGTTTACTGCTACCCTTCTAATCTTGTCTGCATTCATTTTGTTTGTACAAAAACTTTTTAACTTGATATAGTCAAACTTATCTATTTTGTGATTAATGATGACCTCTAGTTCTTCTTTGGTCACAATTTCCTTCCTCTTCCACAGGTCTGAGAGGTAAACCATCCTACATTGTTCTAATTTGTTTATAATATCATTCGTTATGCCTAGATCATGAATCCATTTTGACCTTATCTTAGTATATGGTGTTAGGTGTGGGTCAATGCCTAATTTCTTCCATATTAGTTTCCAATTATCCCAGCAATTTTTGTCAAATAGTGAGTTTTTATCCCAAAAACTGGGGTCTTTGGGTTTATCAAACACTAGATTACTATTGTCATTGAGTATTTTGTCCTGTGAACCTAACCTATTCCACTGATCCACTACTCTATTTCTTATCCAGTACCAAATGGTTTTGGTGACCACTGCTTTGTAATATAGTTTTAGATCTGGTACAGCTAGGCCACCCTCATTTGCATTTTTTCCATTAATTCCCTTGAAATTCTTAAAAACATAACTTTTAATCAAAACTGATAGCATTTACACTGCATTGGAATAGTTGTCTGGAGAACTCCAGAACTTAGATAGTTCCCCACTTTTGCCCTGTACCAAAACAAGCTTCAGAGTAGGATGACTTTCGTTGTTTTTTTGGTCATGTACAACTCTTTGTGACCCCATTTGAGGTTTTCTTGGGGAAAATATTGGAATAGTTGGCCATTTCCTTCTGCAGCCCATTTTACAGATGGGGAAACTGAGGCAAACAGGGTAAAGTGACTTGCTTCACACAATTAGAAAGTCTTTGAGTCATATTTGAACTCAGGGCTTCCTGACTCCAGACCTGACATTCTATTAATACTCCATTGCCTCTTGTGGGGGGATAATTTGTATTCATATGAACTATGCATTTTATTGGACCTTTTAGTTTTAACTTGTTTTATTTTCATTGCAAAAAATTGGGGGATAGCAACTAAATTTTTATTGTTGTTGTACATATATAGTTGTGTTGTACATGGTCATATTGGGGGTGTGGGGGAACATGGTCAGAATCAGGGCAATTCTGGTGGAATAAATGCAATTTTTTAAAGCTAAATAATTTTTTTCAAAACCATTTGCCGAGTTGTAAAACTCTGTTATTTGTTGTAGATGATTCATTCATTCATTCAGCTATTAATTCACAAATGCAATTGGAGTACCTACCATGAGCAAGGTACTATCTTGGTGCAGTAGTTAGAAAGTTGACCTTGGAGTCAGGAAAACCTGAATTCAAATTCTGTCTTGGACACTCACCAACTGTGTGATCCTGGGCAAGTAACTGAACCGCTTCGCATCCAAGTTGTCTAATCTATAAAAGAGGGACAATGACGGTGTCAGGATTGTTGTGAGGCAACCTATGTTAAGAACTTTGTAAAATGCTGTAAAAATGTTATTATTATTAGGTGCTGAGGTGAGAATACAAAGTTGAATTGGCAGCTTGCACAGGGCTGAATACATATGAAATACTAAATGAATAGTACATGCTTAGGAAATGAAATAAAATAATACATGCTTGACTAATCAGAAATAAAACATAATGGTACTATATTCAGAAGGAGTTCTAGATAAAGTTGTCTGACAGGGGCAAAGACCTTGGTGACTGGAACTCTCCTTGTTTGCTGTCTTATTTGATACTAATGATCCGGGTAGTTGAATTGTTATCTCTGTTATACAATTATCTTTCAAAGAATCTTGCCTGATTTTGTTGTGTGCATGGCTAACACCCAGTTAAAGGAGAGCCTTTAGGGTAGTCTTTGGCTCTACCAAATATTGCCTTTTAAATAGTCAGCATGCAATAAAAATAGTGGAATTTCAGTGTCTAGTGCCAAAGAAGGCAAGCCTATCTAAAATGAGGCCATATTTTGTATTGTAACATTGAGGAAACTCCTAAATGTGATCTGAGATCCTTAAATATGCTGTGGCCTAATTATTCATAAACAAAATGCTAAATGGATAAAGAATGATTGCCCCTTATCTCTCTGTGCTACACAATTGAATGGACTGGCATTGCTCAGACTCAAACAAGAGGGTAGCAGATTGGACTGTCTGAAAGTTCTTTTGTAAAATACTTAGCACAATGCCTGGCACATAGTAGTTGCTTAATAAATGCTTGTTCCCTTTCCTTCATGACCCTACAGTTTTTAACACTGATATTCTGGTGATTTTGTATGTCATGGTCCAGTATCTGAAGAATTGAGGTTCACCCAAAGACCAGAGTAAAAGTGAATGGTGGCTCTATTAGGCTCCTTTCTAAACCAGAAGTTGTGCAGAACTAACGTAAAGTGGGTGTTTGTCCTTCCTCTTAGAAAAGGACCAATGATATCACACGGTGATGTCTTGACTGGAAAGTGAATTGGGTTTAAGCACAAACCCATCATTTCCAGAGTCATCAAGGCAGCAGGGCAGAAGGCAGGATGATGGCGGTGGCCCAAGAGGCAGCAGATGATCTTGACGTTTTTGATACCCAACTAAGCTCTAAGTACTCCAGAGTACCTGCTTCAACTGCCTCTGTGGCCATAGGGCAGAGTTCTGGCCTTCCATTCTGGTGGGGGAAGTCCCATCCTTGGGATGTGGCCCATTGGTTACCCTCAAGCTGGCTGAGCCTGTCCCCTGAGATGGGGGTGCACGCTATGGCTTCTTGGAGCCACAGGTGAGAGATGGATACAGGTAGACCCCCAAGGGGGAGGAGCAGCTCAGGGTGCTCCCTGAACACTTAGACACTCCTGTGAGTGAATGGATGATTGTGAGAAATGTGCAATAGGAAAAAGAGATGGGCCAGTCAGAGTGAGTGCAGGGATATGTGATGGACAGCCCAGGTGTTTCATCATGATGTAATCTAGCCAGGAAAAGAAAGAAAGCCTTAATCACGTTTGGATGTGGGCTCAGGCAAACTGAGAGCTTAACTTAGAAAGACCAAGGTCTCCCACCACATCCAGAGCCATCTCCAGTCACTCTGATCTATATCTGGCCACTGGACCCAGATGGCTCTGGGGAGAAACTGAGGCAGATGACCTTGCACAGCCTCCCTTCCTCAAATCCAATTCACTTGCATGGCAGAGCATCCCCTCAATGTTATGTTCCTCTTCAAGAATGAGGGGCAAATAACAGCAACCACAGAACCACGATGCAATGAGAATACCAGGAAGACCTCCAGTAGCTTGGTAGATGCTCTATGGGGCACTGATGGTTGGATAAGACCTAGAATTAGCGAGGAGGGCAGACATACAATCACACTGGTGAGATTACCCTTAGAGTGGTGATATACATAAAATACTAAAAATCAGAAGCCTTTGGGTCATCAGAGTGATCACATGTGAAAATAAAGATTTAAGATAATTTAATCAGAGGGAAACAAAGGAAACTAAAAAATCAGTTAGTCCAGCCCCCTGTTTCATGACAGACTATCAGAGAAGCTACCATATAATAGAGAGAATCATGGCATGGAAAAGTGGATAAAGATGCTGGGATGCTGTGAGTTCACATCTTGACTGTGACACACATTGACTGTGTGACCCTGTGGAAGTCACTTAATTTCTCAGTGCTCCGGCAATTTTGAAAAGCTATAAATTGCAGAAAAGGTGCCAGCTAGTATTGGTGGAGGAAGTTGCCTCTCTGCAAGTTCCTTATATTAATGAAATCAGAGGTCTGGTTCTTATCCCTATAATTGCTAAGTACTTTCCTTTAATACCAAAGAAGTGCTAATTATGTAGAAAGACTCAGTTTGAGAACTGAAAAGTAGGAAAAAGAGCAAAGAACTGAGCACACAGCAGGTACCTGCTGACTGAACAAGTAAATTTTTTTAATGTGTAGATTTAGTTCTGCTTTAAAAAAAAAGAAAAAATCACTAAATTAAGCAGTGCCCTATAACATAAGGCTGGTAAAAGTTATTGTTATTGGAGAAATCATGATTCTTCCCGTTTTCAATGTCAATGCTTGAGTTGGTCAGAGCACTATGATGTTCTTTAGGGAATCATAGAGCCAGGAAAGCTTCAGACACTGCACTTAATTCTTCACATTTAAATCAATCTTAACATTCTCCAGTATTTCCATATTTGGAACAGAATGAAGCTGGAAGGAGCCTTCCCACCCAGTCATTCTTCCAAATGCATAACCTGGCATCAAACTGAGGATTCGTAACCATGTCCAGAATGAATATAAACTAGACTGTAATTAAGTCTAACCCACGGGAGGATGATTTGGTGAGTTATGAGGATGGAGGAGGACAATTAATGTTACAGTTGTTTCTAAAAGGTACCGTGAATTTTCTTTTACCTCCTGCCCTTTCTCTTCTTCCTTTTTTTTCCCTCATCTTTTCCTTTCCTTCTTTTCTCCCCCTTACTTTCCTTCTCTTCCTTCCATAGAAGTGTGTGTATGTATGTCTGTGTCTGTTGTGTGCATGTTTGTATGTATATACATATACATACTTTAATATTTATATATAATGCATAATACATTTATACATGTATGCATATATATATATACATTTTTATATTTATACTTTTAAAAGCCAGTGGATGGGAGAAGCCACTAAAAATCATTTAGCCACAACCCATGTGTCACATTGTCTCTGTTGGACTCATTTTCCTTATCTACAAAAATGAAGGGGCTGGACATTCATTTGGTCAATATTTATTAAACTCAATGTACATTTCATTGTGCTGGCCATTGGGGAATATGCAAAAATCAATAAAAATATTTATTGAGCATCAACTATGTGTCAGGCATTGTGCTAGGTTTTTGGGATACAAAGACAAAAAGAATAGTTCTTGTCCTCAAGGAACTTATAAACACTTGGAATCAAAGGATGTTCATATATAGGTAAAGATATATTTATGTACACACACACATACACACACACACATACATACAAATACACACACACACAGTATCCCCAAAGTCTTAATGAAGTATTAAGTTATTAAACCTAAAAGTATTTAAAGCTATTAAAGTTTGAAACTGTAGTAAAAGTTTTGGGACACCCTGTGTGTAACATGTATATTTATGTATGTATATGTATATATAAATATGTATGTATGTCTATATACATATTTTATACTATATATGTATGTAGTATTTAGTATGTATGTCTATATAAATACAGGTATGGAGGGGAGAAAGGCACTAACAATTAGAGGAATAAGAAAAAGTTTTATGGAGGGATTGGCAGTTGAGTGGATTTTCTAAGGAAGCTAAGAAATATAAGGCAAGGGTGAGGAAGGACTATACTCAAGGCATGGAGGATAGCCCACTCAAAGACATAGAGATAGAGATGGAAGTCATGTATGTGAAACAGCAAGTAAGCTAGTTTGACAAGGATCAGTGATCAATAGGAAAGAACATAATAAACATCTGCAAAGGTAGGTTGAGTCCAGGTTCTGAAAAGCTTTTAATACCAAACAGAAATGTGATCTAGAAGCAATAGGGAGTCACTGTAGGTTAGTGATGTGGTTAGACTTGTAGTTTAGGAAAACCATTTTGGCAGCTCCAATCCATCCTATGGAGGATGGACTGGAGAGTGGTAGGATGAGTGAGGGAAACCAATTCATACAATAGTCAAAGTGAGCAGTGATGGGGACATGAACCAAGTTGGTGGCTCTAGAGTAGAGAGAAGAGAAGGAACACACAAGATCTTGTGAAGATAGAGTCAATAAAAGATAGTAACTGATTGAATGTGGGTGGGGACATTGAAGAATTAAGAATGACTCTAAGATTGCAATTTTCAGTGGATGGGAAGATGATGATGCCCTTCACAAACAAGAAAGCTATTAAATAAATGAATGAATGAAAAAACAAACAAATAAATAAGCAGTCCCTGCCCTCAATGAGTGGAGAACACAGCAAAAAAAAGTACAAACAAGATGTATATTGTTCCACTGTTTTCAATTAAGTCCAACTCTCTGTGACCCCATTTGAGATTTTCTTGGTAAAGATACTGGAATGGTTGCCATTTCCTTCTTGAACTAATTTTACAGATAAGGAAACTGAGGCAAATAAAATTAAATGACTTGCCCAGTCACACAGCTAGTCTGTAAGTGTCTGAGGTCAGATTTGAACTCAGGAAAATGATTTGACTCAAGACCCAGCACTCAATCCACTCATCTGTTTAGTTTCTCCCTGCTATCTCTACAGCATTCTGAATAGCATAAGCATTCATGGTATAATCAATTAGCATTTATTAAATATCTGCTATATGCAGATACAAAAGGACTGCAAATACAGAAAAAGACCACCCCTTCAAAAACAGTCCCTTCTCTCTAGGAACTCACAGTTTGATGAAAAATACAATATGCAAACAACTACATATAGAGAAGTTATATACAGGATAATATAAGAGGCAGTTTCAGAGGGAAGACAGTAAGATTAAAGAGGACATTTTGGATCATATTCATAGGAATGACAAGTTTCAGAATCTGTTGAGGTCAACTAGAATGGCATGACAACTGTGGACAATATTGTATGAGGATAAGAAACAAGTGGGTGATAGTTGGGGGATAAGCTGGAAAAGGAAAGTTTAGGGGATGTGATAATTGGAATTGTCATGTGAAGAAAGAATTGTTTTGCTTGGGCCCATTAATCAAAACTAGGAAAAATGAGCACAAATTACCAACCTGAAGTTAAGGTATAACTTTACAATGATTAGAACCACCTTGCCTTGGGAAGCAGTAGCCTTCCCTTTCCTGGAAGCATGAATGATCACTTGTCAGATTGGATGCATTCTTGTCCAGACCCAAGTCATCTAGATGGTCTCTAAGGTTCCTTCTAATTGATATTTTATGGTTCTGTGACAAGATGATCTATAAGGTTCCTTCTAACTTTAGCATTCTGTGATTCTTGTCTTTTCTACTTAACAATAGTCTTTTCTTGAACAGTACCAGTCATAAGAAAGGTCCTCATTCTGCTTTTGATTCCCCTCCTGATCTCCTGTGGGGATGGAAATTATCTTGACTTCTCTATCTTTGAACAAAGTTCATGCTACTTATCCCTACTCTCTCAAATGTTTTATGAGAAATAAATAAAACCATGGAGCTTGAGGTTCCATTATTATAAACTTACATACTCTCAAAACTGAAGGGAGTTCAGTGGCCTCCTTGTCCAACATGTCCCTGAATGAAAGTCTCCTCTATAGACTTCCAACAAGTGGTCCCATCCATCCTGTTTTTGTTGGATGACTCAAATGAGTGGAAATCCCTTACCTCCTTAGTGGCTCATTCCACTTTGGAATAATTCAGATTGCTGAAAGGCATAAATTTGCCTCTTTGCAACTTTTGTCTGTATCTCCTAGTTAATTCATCCTTTAGCACCAAGCAGAACAAAGCTAATCTTTCTTCTACACAGTAGACCCTAAATTTCTTGAAGCCAGCTAACATTTCCTGTGGTCTGCCTCCTTCCTCCAAACTCCCATGCCATTTCTTCTTTGAGCTAAACATATCCAGTTCTTTCAGCTGATCCTCATATAGCCTAGTCTCTAGTCCCGTTTTCCTTGTTATCCTCTCTCTGACAATGGCTTTCCTAGGTCTGTTGTTGGCAAATAGAACAAATACCCTGTTTATGGCATAACCTTATTTATCAATGTGTCTTTGTATGTATGTGTGAGAGAGGGTATTTGCTTTCTGGCCAAGAGATTTCTACTGCCCCCATCCTCCTCAATTGATATAGTTAGAGAAGTCAAGGGACAGTAAACAAGTAATAAGGTAATAGTATAAATGGACATATTAATTTCCTGTATCCCTTTATGAATTGTAAAAAAGTTTTTCTTGATTAGATTGAAAGGTGAGCCCCATCCTGAAAAAAAATTAGAATACCCTAATTGCCTTTAACAGGCTGAGCTTCTCTAACTGAACTAATCAGTTAGGCAGGAGCCAGCAGTTAATGAAGAATCCAGCCCCAGAGAGGGAATCCTTCTTCCCTACTTGGGTGAGTGGGGAGAGATGACAGAGATTTACTCTATTCTCCTTCTACAGCCATTAGCCATGGTGGGTTCCTCATCCAACAGGGAGCCAAACAGACACTCTCCAAGCAGATACAGATTGAGTAACAGAATACAGCAAATTTGAGGCAGCAAAAAAGAGAGATAACTATGGACAAAATAGATCACAAAGTAATTAATAGCTGCCTTCTGGTTGACCAAATCTGCTGGTAAAAGTGTGAGTGGAGGGCTTCACTAAATTACAAATTCTCTGGAGGAAGGCTATAAATATCCTATTTATCCTTCTATCTCTTCAGACTACTTAGAACAGTGCATTGGACATTCCATGTCCTTAATAAATGTTTATTGAATGAATGAAAAATGTTTAATTAATCTTTTCCTATATGGAGGGATGCCATTTTCCTGCAGTATCTGACTCTAGACAGTTTTAAGCTCCTCATGACTTTGCATAGTGTATGCAAAGTCTGGGGCAACAGGTAATACAGTTGTTACTGATACATTCCTTTTTCTGATGTGGGACTGAACCTGGGTTCCTAACTGAAATATAAATCTTATCTAGTGGAATGAATGGACTCCCAAGTTTCCTCAAATGAAATGTGTGGTCTCTCCATACACTGGGATTTTTCCCATCCTGTGTTAGTCATAGGTTACCTGAATAAGCTCAAATATACTTTAAAGGCCAAGGCTAGCTGGCCATAGGAATCTTAGATTTTCACTTTTTCTTTGGAAATGATTGTAAGAGGATCTTGTTGGAGGGAGGATGGGAATTTCCTGTTAGCCTTTGATATTTGAATACCTGCTTTGGGGAATAAATGGCAATATTGTATGATAGCTTTCAATTTAGTTACTCTTGCTATTTTTCACAGAATCTTAGAGTTGAAAGAGATTTTAGGGATTACCCAAGCAGGAATTCCCTCTATAATATCCACAACAAATGACCATTCATCTTCTCCTCAGCTATCTTTAATGACAGGAAGCTCACTACCTAAGGCAGCCTATTTCATTTTCTGTCAGGAATTTCCATGATTTTTCACCCAATTATCCAAATTTTGTACTTCATAGTAATACCAATTAAGTATAATCCATTTTCTACATTCTAGTGTTTCAAATATTGCTTGATTCACTGGCAGTACAGAGATAGATCTTGTGGGTAAGACTTAGAAAGGCTTAGAAAACCGCATATTACCTACATTTTATTGTATTTCTATCTGACTAAATACTTCCCAAATACATTTTAATTTGGTTTGGGCCAAATTCAGGAGCCTTGTGAGCCACACACAATATTTGACACCTTTATCCTACATTATAACTGTCTCTCAAAGACTGAACACAGACTAATATAATATCAACAATAGGACAGGAAAAAAAACAATGAATTATGACTTTTTCACATGTCTGATCTTGGGGGCAATTAGTTATTTGTTCAATTAAATCCCTGAATTTTTTATTATCATTGTCATTCAAGAAGATGTTAACTATACTAAGGGCTCTGGTATACAAAGGGCAGCCATGTGGCACAATGAATAGAGCATTGGACCAGGAAAACCTGAGTTAAAATTTGACCTCACTGTGCCACCCCAGGCAAGTCACAATTCTGTTTGCCTCAGTTTCCTCATCAGCAAAATAAGCTGGAGAAGGAAATGGCAAGCCACACCAAGATCTTTGCCAGGAGAACCCCAAACAGGGTCATAGAGACTCAGCCACAATTCAAAAACAATTCAGTAACATGAAATCCAAGACCCTGGGCTTCCCCCAAACCCAACAAATAAAAAACTCTTAAATTTACTAACACCGACTAATAACTATAATCAAATCCCAATTTCTTCCTTAAACAAACAAGGCATTTTGCTCTGGGAATATATGTGTAAATCACAATATAATTATGAATTAGCTTATGTTTTTGGAAGCTTTGACCTTTTTGGTACAGACACATACTTGCCTAGAGCCAATAAGTCAGTTTAACCCAAAAGGCACTGATTTAGCGCTTAGTAGGTCTAAGGCTCTAGGGACTTATGCATTGTGGAATATCATTTGTTTCTGGTCCATTTATAACATGCCAGTGGATCTGTTCAGAGTTTGGGGAAGGGACCTGACTCTTGAGGCACTTCCCTAAAAGACTGACCAGGTATCATTTATCACTCTCTCCACTCTTTGATCAGTGGCTTTGGGAAGCTCTTCTGGGAAGAGGCAGTAACTGGTCTCTAATGGGAACAGGGTTGGATGACAGAAACCAATCTGGACTGGGCCTTGATTGAAGATGGCTTTACCAAAGGCCCGATTGGGCCCCCTCACCTAGATGATGTGAAGTGCTGGCTGCTTCATTGTCTGCACTCCCCAGCAGACTGATGGGGCAGGGAATTGATGCAGTCATTTGGATGCATGGACTGGGTCCACAGGCTGAAGCCCATGCTGAGCAAGCACTCCAGCCCCAGGGCTGCCGTGATTGGGAGGTTTGAATTTTCTCAGGTTCTGCTGCCTAGCTGCTCCTCAGACGTGCTGTGTCATTTCTGAAAGCTTAGGGACTAAGCAGATTTACCGAAAAGCAATAGTGAACTGAGAGGAAAATGAAAATACACTTGATTAAAGGCACTTAGAAACCCCTCTACATTTATACTTGTTTTTATTAGTCTCATAGGGGTTTCCATCATCTGCTGTGAATAATATCCCCTCCCAGCAACAGATAGGACTCCAGATTGGGGCTTAAGGCTGAAAAAGACTTCTTAGAGGAAGCAACATTTTTTGAAAGTGTCATTTAGAAATGCTATTAGGGTACAAAAATATTGTTAAAAACAAAGTCATGGCCTTCAAAAGGGATCTTTCTAAGCTGAATCTCTGCTGTAAGATAGACTAGAGAGAGGGAGAAAAGAGAAAGTCCCTATTTGGGGCAATCTACTCACATAGAGCTGATGAACTACTTATCAGCAAGCATTGCATTTATTGAGTTCCTTTCTACCTATTGAGGGAGCTTACATATCAGCTTAATTTTCCCCCCAAAAAAGGTGCCAGCAGTCTGTGGATTTGTTTTGCTTATTTATCACAAGGGAAGGCGTCTATTTGGAGGAGGAAGGCAGGTAGAGGTAGAGAGAGGCAATAAAGATAGAAAACAGAAATGAAAAGAATACTAATAAAACAAAAATACTCAGAAGAAAATAAACAAAAAATAGTTCAGAAGAGGATACAAACAAACAAGGGCATTGTTACTACTTAAAAAAAATGAACTGCCTAATGGAACTTAATGCTTTCATTTTGTGGGCTTTATATGTTGGAATGTTTGAATTTGTTGATAATTAAATAAATAATAAAATTTAATCAGAGAAAAAGAAAAGGAATTTATCTTTTTTTCAAATTAATTTGGAAATACTCCATTTATAAATTATATTAGCTTTTTCAATTCCCATTTATTTAGGATGGTTAGAATTAGGGATATCTTTGACTAGCCTGGTCAAATAATAACAATGATAACAATAGCTCACATTTATATGTTTTAAGATATGCAGACAACTTCATTTTATCATCACAACATCAGGAAGACAGGCACAATTATTGTCCTCATATTACAGATGAGGAAACTGAGGCAAAATTAAGTGACTTGTCCAAGGTCACACTGCCAGTGAGAGAGAGAGATCAGATCTGAACTGGCTGCAGGTTCAGTGCTCTATCCAATTTCTGCACTACTGGTTTCCATGGAATGCCTGTAATAATGTATACTTCTTCTTCCTTCCCCCTAAGTCCTGCTGGGATGTCTTCTTGTCACATAGAGGTAACTATACACTCAGAGGCTCTCCCAACCTAGAACAAGGTCCCAGAGAAGGAGGAAATTCAAGGAGAGACTCCATGACAGACTGCACATTTATCATCTGAAGGCCAGGTTGGTGAAGTTGGGAGAAGCTCGTTCTTAGATTGGCTACCAGTGTCACTAGGCTGGCTAAGAATGATAACAGAAGCAGTCAGGCAAGAGTTAATACACTACCTGGGCTAAACATCAACCTTAGAGTCTAACAGTTAGAGAGGCTGCAGCCACTTGGGATAGGGAACCCTTCTGGCTGATGAAATTTCCAAGCGTAATTCAGAATCAGAAAACTGTTAGCATCTTATGATGACCCAGGATGGTCCACATGAACAACCACTCTCATCGTGAGTGTTAGAGGGGTAGATGTAGAAAACCAAAAAGTTAGGGCTGAATCTCTAAAATGGCCCAGTGTTGTGTCTTGGAAATTGTGACTTTAGGGGCTGCTAGGTGGAACAGTAGTTAGAGCAGCAGCCCTGAAGTCAGGAGGACCTGAGTTCAAATCTGGTCTCAGACACTTAACACTTCCTAGCTGTATGACCCTGGGCAAGTCACTTAACCTCAATTGCCTCAGCAAATAAATAAAAATCAAGTGAGTTGCACTAGATCAAACAGCTAATCTGAATCTGTGATCAAATTTGAATTCAGCCTCAGTCATTACCAGCCTTTACTGCCCTGTGATGTCTTTTATGTGACATCTACCTGCCCCCTACTTTTGGAAGCTCTCTGGACCATTCTAAAAGTAAGCACTTCCTCTCCCACACTTGAGAAGGGAACATCTACTCTTGGGAAAAGCCCTGTTTGTACCACCCTCATAATAACTCTGGGTGGTAGATTTGGGAGGTTTCTCAAAGAAAAAGACCTCGAAAAATGTCCCCAGAGAGAGAAAAATGAAATTAGGGTCCAGAACCAAAAATAGAGGACAAAAGCTAAAAGAAGGGGTTTAATTAACAAAGTTCTCTGCTTGACTACCCATGAACTCTGTAGGTTTCCCTTTTGTTCTGCCTACACTCCAGGTTTCTCCTCCGTACCCACCTCCTGAATTATGGAATCCAATTCCCTACCTAATTTTATATGTATTTATTAGGTATACATGTTGATTCCTCTGATAATCTATAAGTTCCTTGAGGGCAGGAATTGCTTGACTTTGGATTTTGTTTCCCAGGGCCTCATGGTACACAGCCGGTGCTTAATATATGCTTTTTTAAGTAATTGAGCTAATTTCAAATCAAAAGCTGTTCTGAGGCACCAAGTATAGGAAAAAAAGGAAATAAAATGAAATGAATTCACATGAGGTTTTTTTTTCACTTCCATTGTGCCTAGATATCAGAGGATTCTGTGGGAAATACAAAGGCAAAATGTTGTCTATTGTGTCCTATAATAACTAGGTATAGTAGGATATGCTAAAGTATTGCAAGAGATGTAACTGAGGGTTTTATTGCGACTGTCACTTTTTGTCCCAACTTGAAAAATATTTTGAAGTTGATATTTCATGTTTCAAAATAGTACATGGCAGTCAATGCTCCTTTGGGGTCTTTTCTGATTCAGCTACAGTTTAAGTGCTGAAATGAGGGTATAATTATGCCTATTTTTCCAATAGTGACAAAAAAAAACTAGGCCTGTGATTTCACCAGTGTTAGCAAACTCCCAGTGAGGAAATCTCTCACACAAAGCAGATCAGAAATCTCTCTGCAACTTGAGTCTTAGGGGCTGCCTGGGGCATTGCAAAATGCAATGATGTGCTTGAATAACTGATATTTATAGAGTGAGTACTTTAGGATTTCAAAGTGCTTTAAACAAAAATGACAAAATAAAAATAGCTGGCACTTATATAGCACAAAGTGTTATATATATATATATATATATATGTAAGTTTTCTCATTTGATCCTCACAACTCTATGAAGCAAACACTCCCATTTTATCATTATTATCCTCATTTTATAGATGAGAAAACTAAGGCTGACAGAGTGGTTTACCCAAAGTCATGCAACTAGTAAGGAACTGAGGCTGGACTTGAACCCAAGTTCTGACTACAAGTCCTGCACTCTGACCATTGAGTCATTGAGCTTCCTCCTTATCTCATTTAATTCTCAGGAGAGCCCACTTGGACAAGCAGAGCAGGCATTCTTATCTCCATTTTACAGAGACTGGAGGTCAGAGACATCAAACAAGTTGCTCAGAACTTATGAGTGTCCAAGGTAGGATTTAAATCCAGGTTTTCCCAGCTCCAAGCCCAGCGCTTCTTCCTTCCTTCCTTCCTTCCTTCCTTCCTTCCTTCCTTCCTTCCTTCCTTCCTTCCTTCCATCCTTCCTTCCTTCCCTTCCATCCTT
>JAJPUD010000202.1:380882-442873 GCA_023553655.1 Myrmecobius fasciatus | reverse complement strand
CTTATAACCGCTTTGGCCGTATCCCACAAATTTTGGTATGTTGTCTCCTTATTGTCATTCTCCTGGATGAAATTATTGATTGTGTCTATGATTTGCTCTTTCACCCATTCATTCTTCAGGATTAGATTATTTAATTTCCAATTAACTTTTGGTTTATTTTCTCCTGGCCTTATATTGCATGTGATTTTTATTGCATCATGATCTGAAAAAGATGCATTTACTATTTCTGCCTTTCTGCATTTGATTTTGAGGGTTTTATGCCCTAACACATGGTCAATTTTTGTATAAGTTCCATGGACTGCTGAGAAAAAAGTAAACTCCCTACTGTCTCCATTCAACTTTCTCCATAGATCTATCATACCTAACTTTTCTAACAATTGGTTTATCTCCCTAGTTTCTTTCTTGTTTATTTTGTGATTTGATTTATCTAATTCTGAGAGAGCAAGGTTGAGATCCCCCACTAGTGTAGTTTGGCTATGTATTTTTTCTTGCATCTCTCTTAATTTCTCCCCTAGGAATTTGGATGCTATTGCACTTGGTGCATATATATTTAGTATTGATATTGCTACATTATCTATGGTACCCTTTAATAAAATATAGTTTCCTTCCTTATCTCTTTTGATTAGATCTATCTTGGCTTTTACTTGATCTGAGATAAGGATTGCTACCCCTGCTTTTTTTTTTGTTCACCTGAAGCATAATAGGTTCTGCTCCAGCCTTTTACCTTCATTCATCCTATATGTGTCACTATGTTTTAGATGTGTTTCTTGTAGACAACATATTGTGGGATTCTGGTTTTTAATCCAGTCTGATATCCACTTCTGCTTTATGGGAGAGTTCATACCATTCACATTCACAGTTAGAATAACTAATTCTTTATTTTCTGCCATCTTATTTACCCAAGTTATGTTTTCCCCTTTCCTTTCCCCTTTCTCCCTTCCCCCCTCCTCAGTACTTTGCTTTTGATGACCCCCTTTCCCAAACAGTCCACCACCCTTTTGATCCCCTCCCCCTGTTTTTACTCCTTTCCCCTGATTCTTCTATTTTCCCTTCTATTAGTTTATCCCTTTCTTTTCCTCCTTTCCCTCCCACTTCCCTCTAGCAACAGACAAGTTTTTATGTGAAATCAAGTGTCTGATATACACTTTTAGAGCCCGACCTGATGAGAGTAAAATTTACACAATGCTCATCTCCCTCCCCTCTTTCTCTCAATTATATTAGGTTTTCTTTGCCTCTTCAAGAGATTTTACCTTGTTTTTACCTCCTTTTTTTTAGATCTTATTTTACCACTTTTTCCCTCTTTTCCCCAGTATGACAACCTTTCCCCCTCTAGTTCTCTTTTTCATATTATCAAAGTAATATCTAGTTAATTATACCCCAAACTTTAAGTATCCCCCTAGTAGAAATAAAGTTCTCAAGAGTCCTTTCCTTTTTACCTTTTTATGCATCTCTTGAGTTCTGTGTTTGGATGTCGAATTTTTTGTTCAGATCTGGTCTTTTCATTAGAAATACATGAAATTCACCTATATCATTGAATGACCATCTTCTTCCCTGGCGGCTAATGCTCATTCTAGCTGGATAGGTTATTCTTGGTTGTAATCCAAGTTCCTTTGCCCTTCGGAATATCTGGTTCCAGGCCCTTCGATCCTTCAGTGTGGAGGCTGACAGATCCTGAGTGATTCTAATTATTGATCCTCGGTATCTGAATTGTTTCTTTCTTGCTGCTAGCAGAATCTGTTCCTTGGTGCTATAGTCCTGAAATTTAGCCACGATATTCCTTGGGGTCTTAATTTTGGGGTCTCTTTCAGGAGGTGATTGGTGAATTCTTTCAATGGTGATTTTGCCCTTTGATTCTACAATCTCAGGGCAGTTTTCTTTCAGGATTTCCTGGAAGATAGTGTTTAGATTCTTTTTTTCATCATGGCTTTCAGGAAGTCCAATAATCCTTAGATTGTCTCTCCTAGATCTATTTTCCAAGCCAGTTGCTTTTCCTAGGAGATATTTCATATTTTCTTCTAATTTTTCATTTTTTTGTTTTTGTTTGACTGATTCTTGAAGTCTTATTGAGTCATTCACTTGCATTTGTTCAATTCTTATTTTTAAAGTGTTGTTTTCTTCAGTTACCTTTTTAAGCTCCTTTTGTAACTGGCCAATTGAATTTTTTTGTTCATTGCACTCTTTTTCCACTTCACTGGTTTTATTTTTTTCAATAAATTGGTGTCTTTTTCATATCTCTTTTGCAGGGCATCATATCCTTCTTGCACTGATTTCAATTTATTTTCCCATTTATCCTCCAGCTCTCTTTCGAGGTTCTTTATGCAATCTTCCAGAAAGGCCTTTTGAAAAAGGGATCAGTAATGGTCCTTAATAACTTCTTTTGGAATTTTATCTAAAGGAACCTCAGGATCTGGGGTCAGCCCTTCTTTTTCTCAATAAAAGCTGTCTATGGTGAGAGCTCTCTTTTGCTTCTTCATTATTTTTAGACAGTGTGGATGTCTCTTTAAGGCTCAGAAAAACGGCGGCTGCGGCAGTTTGCTCTGGGGCACTTCGGCGAATTAAGGTGCTGGGCCGGTGGGGGCTAGGACTAAGTCCGAATTACTCCTTAAACAAGGCAAGTCTGCCAGAACACCTGCCCCCAATCAGGGCAGAGTGCCCTGAGTGCCTCAGATAAACTCCAGGAGTTTGGAGTTTGGAGTTTCTGCCACAGTGAGCTGAGTCCCACCCTCACTTCCGGCCTACACAGGAGTCCTCTGTTTATCTCTCTGTCCGAGTTAGACAAACCTGATATGAAGTTTTTCAGAGATATCAGCAAACAGTGTCCAAATATTTCTGGATTTGTTGACTTGAAGATCAGTTCAGAGGCTTATTTTATTGTTGATTTGAGAGAAGATCTGAGGAGGACGCAGAGAGTCACCTTTTCACTCTGCCATCTTGGCTCTGCCTCCAAGAAGATGTAGTCTTAAAGTTCTGGCATCTGCTCTAGGGATGGTTGGGTGACAAAAGCCCCCCATCCCTGCTTCCCCACTTGCCCACCATGCAATATTGACCCTAAATATCAAACTGCTCCTTGTGATTTGAGAATGGCTATTGGACCTCAAAAGGGAGTAGGAGAATTTTCCTGAAAGAATAGTGCTTAATAGGCCAGGAAAAAATAAGAGTGGAAAAATAAAGGACTGTTCCCTCCACCATCCATTCTGTACATTCCCATTCACACACAAACATCCATACACATAAGTTTATGAACTTCACCCCCCCAAAAAATCCTACTAAGCAAAGTTTGCATGGAAAAGTAAATGATACATAGACATTCTTGGTTTGTGGGAAAAGGGTTGTACCCAGGAGGATCCAAAAATAGAAATGCATTTTAGAATATCCAATTATTACATAGATACAGGAGTAATAATACTTTCAGCCTAATGCTTCTAATTAACAATACTTCACATCTAATTATTTTATTTTGTTCTAGGAACAGCCATGTTGTTGTTCTTTCTCTCTATCTCTGCTCTGTCTCTGCCCCTCTATATATCTCACATACACAATTGAAAAATATAAAACTATAAAAATATACTACCATAAAATATCAAATCTAATAAAACTTGGTTATCTGATCACACAGGTGTTAAATTCCCTTCCTTCTTCCAATTCAGGCAGTCAATGCGTATTATTGGGGGTGTTGTAAAAGATACCTCCAGTAAAATACAATTGTATTAGGGAGAAAGAAATTAGAATAAATGATACTAGCTAGCATTCTGCAATATCTTTTACAAGTCTTGTAAGGGTAGGTAGTACATGTATTATTGCATTGTTATGTAGATGAGGAAGTTGAGGCTAAGGTTAGATGGCATATGGGAAGAATTAAATATTAATTTACTAGTGAAAAAAGCAATTCAGGTCATTTGAATAATGGCTGAAAAGGCTGAGATAGATAGTTGACTCTAAGGAAGCGCTGGGACATAGTGGTTAAAGGTCTAACCTCCGATTGAGGAAAAATTGCACTCAGGTTCTGCCTTTGACACTTTTTGGCTGAGTGACCCTAACTCACTTAACCTTTCATTGTGGCTTGCTAGGGCTCTAAATTTTAGAATAGTTGCTGTTCTACTTTGGTAGAAAGAACTTGCTTACCAGGAGCTCCATATATGGACAAAAATCAAAGCTCCAGTCTGAAATATGAGTGTAATGGAAATCTATAAAACCAATGAATATGAGAATTTCAGAGAAATATGGGAAGACATGTATGAAGCGATTCAGAGTGAGGAAAGCAGAAACCAGACAAAAATATACATACTGGCTACAATAAAAATGGGGGGGGGAGCTGAACCCTGAGTAATTGAAAAACCAGGAATGATCCTGAATGAAACCTGTCTTTTATCTCTTAGCAAAGAAGCAGTGGACCACTGAGGAAAAGTGATGTATTTGTGGTCAGTTATCAGATAAAAACATCTTGCTTAACTGTTTTCAAGGAAGGGTTCAGCACTGAGGAGTTTGAAATTATTATTATATAAAAAGCAAAAAGCATTACTGCAACATTTTAAAAAATAACCATTTGAAGATAATCAAAAATGGTTAAGTACCAAAGGAGTGATGAAGATAATAAATTGAGTGAGAAACTGGAGGATAGTCAAGGAAAGCTTTATAGAGCAGGTGAAAATTGAATGGAATCTTAAGGGATGGGTACACTTGAGGTGGTCAAGGGGGGCAGAAGTGGTGAATAAGTACGGCATCAGTCTAGCCATCTCCAAAATGGAAGCATGAATGCTCTCTTTCCACTCAGGTTAACAAGGACAATACTGTAGGAGGACTCCTAATGGCTTTTTTTCTCAAGGATTCTGTTTTTTTCCACCTGGTTCCTATGGAATAAGTGGAACTTCAGGGTGCTGCTAGAGGCAGTCTAGCAGGGTGGATAACAAGCATCCTCAAAGCCAGAGGGATGAGATGGGGGGGGGGAGTCACGGTCTGTCTTTGACACACACCAGCTGTGTAACCTGTATGACTTAGCCTCTCAGGGCTCTCAGCAAATCTCTGGGAATATAAATTTCAGGGGAAAGGGCCAGTCTGTAATGATAAGAGTTTTCTCCTTTGGAGTTTCCCCGTGAAATTATACGTCCAGCCTTTCTCACTCCTAGGGTGTTAGACATAGAGCAAGAGTTCATTAAATGAGATTATTCCGGCCAGCAGCCTGGAAGGATTCCTTCTGTAGCCACAAGAGCTATTTGTTGCCAGGATGGAGGCAGGGAAGAGAAAGTATTGATAGTCCATGTTTTATGAAGGACCTTGGTGAGCCGGAGGATAGCCAGGGGTGAGCAGCCAGAATGGTCAAGTGCCTTGAGTTTGTGCTATAAGAGCATCAGCTGAAAGAAGTGGAGATGGTTACCCTGTAAAAGAGTAGATTTCAGCTGGTATCTCTCTTCAGGCTTTTGAAGAATTGTCCTATAGAGAAAGAACTAGGCTTATGTTAGTTACCTCACCCCAGAAAAAAGCTGGAAGCAATGACGGAAGCTGTCACAAAGGAGTAGATATAGGTTTTGTGTTAAAAAAAAAAAAAGGACTTCTTAACATTTGAACTTATTGGGAAAATAAACTGGGAAAAAAATTTTATATCCAAGGGTTTGGATAAAAGGTCTCACTTCTAAAATATATAGAAATTGACTCAAATCTATAAGAATACAAGCCATTTTCCAATTGATAAATGGTCAAAAGATATGAACAATTTTCAGGTGAAGAAATTAAAACCATTTATCATCATATGAAGAGATGTTCTAAATCACTATTGATTGGAGAAATGCAAATTAAGACAACTCTTAGGTACCACTTCACACCTCTCAGATGGACTAAGATGACAGGAAAAGATAATGACAAATGTTGGAGGGGATGTGGGAAAGCTGGGACACTGATACATTGTTGGTGGAATTGTGAACAGATCCAACCATTCTGGAGAGCAATTTGGAGCTATGCTCAAAAAGTTATCAAACAGTGCATACCCTTTGACCCAGCAGTGTTTCTATTGGGCTTATATCCCAAAGAGATCCTAGAGGAGGGAAAGGGATCCATATGTGCAAGAATGTTTGTGGCAGCCCTTTTTGTAGTGGCTAGAAACTGAAAACTGAAGGGATGCCCATCAATTGGAGAGTGGCTGAATAAATTATGGTATATGAATATTATGGAATATTATTGTTCTTTCAGAAACGACCAGCAGGATGATTTCAGAGAGGCCTGGAGAGACTTGCACGAACTGATGCTAAGTGAATGAGCAGAACCAGGAGATCATCATACACGGCAACAATAAGACTAAATGATGATCAATTCTGATGGACATGGCTCTTCAACAGTGAGGTGATTCAAGGCAATTCCAATAGACTTATGATGAAGAGAGCCATCTGCACCCAGAGAGACACCTATGGGGACTGAGTGTGGATCACTACATAATATTTTCCTTTTGTTTGTTGGTGTTTGCCTACTTTTTGTTTTCGTTCTAATTTTTTCCCTTTTTGATCTGATTTTTCTTGTGCAGCATGATAATTGTGGAAAGAATTACACATACTTAACATATATTAGATTACTTGCTGTCTAGGGGAGAGGTTGTGGGGGAAGGGAGGAAGAACAAATTTGGAATGCAAGGTTTTTCGAGGGTGAATGTTGAAAACTATGCATATATTTTGGAAATAAATAGTTTTAAAATAGATAATAGATAATTTAAAAAACAAAAAACAACTGAACTTATCTGGTGAGCTCCCCCTCAGTGGAGGTTTTCAAACAAAGGCTAGATGGCTAAATGTCAGGTATGAGGTATAGTTAGGTCCTAATTAGTCAAATAAGAAATCCCATGAAGTGGTCAATTATTCAAATTCACATTTGAATATTTCCATCAGGCTGGAGCCAGTTATAGAGCTGGAGAAGGAAATGGCAAACCACTCCATTATCTTTGCCAAGAAAACCCCACATAAGGTCACAAACAGTCAGACATAACTGAAAAATAACTGAACAACAAAAGAACCAGTTAAGATATTTTATATAATTATAAATTTGAATAGAATAAAAGTTTGAATACTTATAGGAAAAATTGCTGTTTAGGCAATTGGTAAATAGATAATGGATTGGGATAGATAACCTTAGAGATGCTTTCCAACTGAAATTTTGTCTAATAGACATTTTTCAGTGCCATCCAAAATATTATTTAGGTGGTCAGTGGGTCTTGTTCAGGGTGGTCAGTGCATCCAGACAAAGTTTCACTGAGTGTTTTATTGAATTCTCTGTCTTAGAAAAAAATACTCCAAGCAAAAGAAAAAGTCACAATTCTCTCTCTATTTGAATAAATTCGTTCTTGCAAGGGTGTATATGCAAGAGACCCAAAATATCCAAAGCCTTTTTTTTCCCTGTGATGTATCCATACCTTTAAAAGCTCTCAGCCACTTCTGAATGAAAGTACCATATGAAAGAGAGCATTCAGTTCTGCATTCTGTCCAAATGTTTGTGAAAAGAGCTTAGATATGGAGGGCAAATGTGACTACCCAGATCCCATCATCTAAGAGACACTCCTCTTTCATTTCCCCTAAAATAGAAGCAGGCTGAAGGGAGTGGTTTTTTTTTTTTTTTGCTTTTTGAATTTTGAGCACACTGACAGCCTTTTGGAGAAAGAGTCAGGGATATGGAGCACCAAATGAAAAACAGGTGGATAGTGATGCTGTAGCCCTGAGTCGCCACGTTGGAATCTAAGTCAGAGTCACAGGAACCACTGGGAGCTGCCAGTATGTAATCAAAGGATTGAATTGCCACAAAAGCAGATTCAGATCAGAGATGTCAAGGGTCTGCCGGGCTCTCCTGGGGGAGATGGGGACGGAAGGGACTTAATTTCCCTCAGCTGCTTCTTCACACAGTTCCTCTGTCACTCTCCTTCATGAGTACCCACTAAGCAAATGACATTTTCAGGGCTGCTCTGATCCAGCCATTTCTGGGGCCAGGCTCATCACTGATCCCCAAAGTGACCGAGGAGCCCTGGGCTCTGCAGACCAGCCAAGCAAACAGAGGCCCCGTCAGGGACCAAGTGAGGAAGAAGAAATCCCTGCTTTCCTGATCCTATGGAGGTACTATCCAGGGAGTCACAGAGAAAGTCATTCAAACAGAGCTGCTGGGCCAGAAATAGAGTATGCAATCTTTGAATGGGAATGGGCTCACTCCAGTAGAGAGGGCAGCTTTTTTTTTTCTTCCCTCCTCTCCAGATGCTCTCTCTAAAGCCCAGTGGGGATCAGAGAGAAAAGTGGATGTGGAAGAGACTTAGTAAAGAGGCCCTGGAGTGGGGACCAGGACAGGACAGTGGTCCACAGGGGGAGGAAAGACCCCCCTCCTCCAATTAGCAACTCCCTGGGGCACAACCTTGGTCACACTGCCCAGGCGTGGTTCTGAGTCCAAAAATGCATGCAATATCCCCAGTAACTGCATCTCACTCTGCCCTGGGCATAGCATGCCTTAAATACGCCCACTCTGGCTTCCTTCAGAATCAAGATGACAGATTTCAAGTTCATCAGCATCCAAAATTGTCCCCCCTCCCATCCTGGTGCTGAGGAGGGCTGGGAAGAGTGACCCTCACCATCTGCCTTTGCCGCTTTGTTACCTGCATGGGATGATTCCCTTTCCAGTGCTGTTACATCAGCCCAGGAGGGTGGCTATTCCCCTGTGAATCAGTATGGGAGCTCCAACCTTAACTGCAGCTAGAACTCTCTTTGCAAGATGGACAAGTAACTGTCATTCAGCCTTTTTTTCCTAAGAACTAGAAAAAAGGGAACCTATTGTCCTTTGAACTATTCCACTACATTCTGGCATAATTTAATTTTCTTTCTTTTTTTATTAAAGCTTTTTATTTACAAAACATATGCATGGGTAATTTTTCAACATTAATCCTTGCAAAACCTTGTGTTCCAATTGTTTCCCTCCCTTCCCCCTATCCCATCCCCTAGATGGCAAATAATCCAATATATATGTTAAACATCATAACTTAACTGTTATGAAACTTTTCTTTTATGTTTGCTTCTCTTCCTTCAAATACCTGGAAGAAGGGTCTTCTCTTCAATAGGGAGAAAGGGAATAAGCATTTATGCAGTGCTTACTGTATACACTTGTTTGCATGCTGTCTCCCACATTAAAATGTGAGTTTCTCAAAGACAGGAATTATGTTTATTCCCAATGCTTAGCACAGTGCCTGGCCCTCAGGAAGCACTTAATAAATGCTTGTTGATTGACTGCTATGGTACCATATTCTAGAAGCCTTTCATCAGCTTCATAGCTGGATTCATCTTAATTTAGCTAACTTAAACATAGCTCTCAAATAAGTTTCATTGCACATCTCGCCCAGAATGGCTGGTTCTGTGGCTTAGTTGTGATCCCTGGGATGACAAGGTCTTTCCTTTTTTTTTAGGTTTTAGGTCAGGCATCAAGGATTCTCTCCTCTTTTGTCTGAAGTCTCCTCCCCAGGCTCACTTGCTGCCATTGTTTCTCTTCCTGGTTCTGCCTTGCTGCTTCCTCCAGATTAGCCCAGAACCCCTTTCAGTTCCCCTCCTCACTGGGGAATGGGGGTGGGGAGGAGGAACCAATGGCCTCTTGTTTAATTTTGCTAGACTTTACCTGGAGAAGTAGAGTGCAGAGTGAACTGAGCCCTGGGCAATCCCCCCTAACATTCCAAGGTGTGATGTTCTCCTGGTCATAAAACTCACAGAACTTTCCCTAAATTCATCTCTGTCTTCCTCGAGCACCAACCTCAAGTCAGCTCCCATAAACCACCCCTTCCTCTCAAGCCTATTCTTAAAGCTGCTCTCTGCAACCTTTAAACCATTACCAATTCGTGGCATTTTGTGCCCTTTTCCCAAGTCTTTCTCATCTTTATTTCTTATTTCTCTGAAAAGTTCTGTTTTTCTCTTTCATCTCATCTCCTAGCAAGTCTCTGTTGACAGAATTGCTACCTGTCAAACAATTCTCCTTCGGTACAAACATTAGCATATTTAAAACCTACAATTATATCACATTTACTTTCTACCCCATCCAAACAGCAGTATATTCCCATATATTTTAAGGAATGGCTGTCCCCACTCATACAAAGAAAGACCCAGTCTATTTGATGAATGTTTATGGTATTCCCTGAGAAGTCAACAGTAAATGGTGAGAAGTCTCTTGGGGTCTTGCTCCCCATCCCCAACCCCTGCTCCTTCACTCCTGTAAAGTGCTTCTGCCCATAGCCTCATTTGCCCCTCCTTTCTTTTTTTACCTTCTTCTTCCTTTACCTTTCACCTAACAGGCACAAATATTTACCATAGCCCCACTAGGTAAAGACATGGTACCCTGGAAATGGCACTAGAATAAAATAAATACTGAAATAGAAGTGTCTGAGTTCGAATCCTGATTCCAGGCAAGACAGTGATCTTCTCTTGGATCATTTTCCTCATTTCCTATAGATAGAACTCTAAATTCTCTTCCAGATCCAAATCTATGTCCTACAATTACACCTGAGGTTATAGAGCTTTCCTAGTCCTTAGCCCTAAGCCGGCTGTCTCCCGGCTTGGGAAAGAGTTCTCAGGCAGGATTTGCATGGTGGTGATAGGGTGAGAACCAGGAAGGGCAGAATGATTGATGACTTGTGAACGGATGGAGGCTCAGCTTTTTGGTGGCTGCCTAAATAGTGATGCTGCTGCCTCCCACCAGAGCCTTCTCTCTAAGCCCTGCACTGAATCAGCCAACAGTCCTGCAAGCTTTATCCCTTTAATAATCTTCCCTCCGTGCTTTATATTCTCACTGACATCCTCTCTGGACCAGTTTTCTTATCTGGAAAATTGGGACCATAATGCCTTCCCTGGCTACTAAGAGTTAGGTGGTACCTGGATAAAGTGCTCATCCTGCCGTCCAGAGAACCATGTTTATGAATGATCATACCCAGAATAATCTCGGCACTGGGTCTGCCATCAGCTCCAGAATCAGTAACTAGGGAGAGCTAAACATACTGGAGAGAAGACATAGCCTAGGTCCACAACTGTCCCACTGGACCCCAAGACATTCACCTCCTCTCCACTCTCCCACCTTGATCCATAAAATATTATAATGAGAGACATCTTATTCTAGAATTAGAGCTAATGCTAATCGTGGAATAGGTAATGTCAGCATGACATATTTTAGCAGTTAAGTCTTTGAGAGCTATCCACGGTCCAGAAATTAAACCACTTATCCTTGGTCACATGGACAGTAAATCTCAGAGGCAAGATATGTACCCAGGGCTTCATCACTTCCAGTGACGTGTTCTCACCATTAAGCTCTAGTTATCTCCCTGGGACAGGTCACATGGGGCTTTAAATTCCCACATAGGTGAAAATGGCAAGTGAGAGTAGGTTTGGAGGGAAGGAGGCAGTAAGGACTTGAACTAGGTGCAGGGTCTGAGAGGGAAGAAGGGAAGGAAAATGAAACAGAAGCAGGCGTTACTTACTGTGACAGCAGCCTGGAAAGATGGCTAATCCATAGGTGGTCATGTGTGCCCTGGGCTTCCTGACTGCCCAGGCAAGGGGCAGGATTTTAACCCACAGCCCACTGAGTTTTTAAGATCTGAAAACTCTTCCTATGGTACTCACACTTCCAGATGTTCTCCTTAGCTCCTGTTTCCTGAGGTTTGCCATAGGGAACATCCTGTTCATCCCCTCGTGGTCTTGTATTCTAAACTCCAAAACAGGTATGGGAACATGTGGGTGCCCTCTTTGGCCGTCAGATCACAGGAGAAAATATCCTTAAATTAACACTCAGGGAAAAAAAATATCCAAGAAATGGCAGCTTCTTCTTGACTCTGGTGAACCATTGTGAAAACAAAATGTAGCAATTAGGAAATTAGAATACTTCAGGCATGGTAAATGAGACCCATGCTTTTCCCAATGGTAAGTCTAAAAAGCTACAGACTCGAACAATTAATTAGCTCTTTCTTACTCTCTAATAATATATGTTCCATTGTTAACAAAATGTCCTTCACATTAGTCCTATGCCCATCCCTAGGAATTTAATATTATATTATTGTAAAACATATAATCTGATATGTTTATATGTATATTTACATACAATAAGCACATGTATATGTGGGTTGCTTATATATAGTATATATTATATATAATTGTGTATTTATATTTTATTTAAATTATGTTTTATATTACTTTAATTTGAAATATTAATTTAATAAACCCTGAAAGCTAGACATAGGACTTTTATATATTATATGTCATATAATTACATAATAGGCATATGTGTATATGTGTGTATAGATATAGTTTAGGGGTTCAGCTGTTCAGTGGTGTGTTGGTAAAGATTTAACAACTAACTCTGGTATGTATGTGTGTGTGCATAGGAGATATACACAAACATATATATATGTATGTATTTATATATGTGTTTATATAGAGATAATTTATTATTCTATTATAATAAAAGAGAGAAAGAGAGGAGGAAGGAGAGAGAAAGAAGAGAAAGGAAGAAAGAGAGAAAAGAGATATAGAATAGAAAAGAGAGGGAAAGGAGGGAGGGAGAGAAAGACAGAACAGAAGCAGGAAAGACAGGAAGAGAGAACAGAGAAAAGGAGAGAGAAGGGGAAAAAGGAGAAAATATGAGAGAGGAAAAGAAAGAGACAGAGAAATATTTATCAAGTATTTATATGTGGGAGCAGAAGTTGTTATATGTTGGAAATATAAATACAAACAAGCAGTTCCTGCCTTCAGGGAACTTGTTAAAATATTTATTTTTAATATTTTTAAAAATTTTGAGTTCCAAGTTCTCTCCCTTCCCCACCATTGATAAGTTAAATAATATATTAATTACATATGTAAAATCATGCAAAACACATTTCCATATTAGCCATGTTGTCCCAAAAAAGGCAAGAAAAATAAAGTGAAAATATATACTTCGATTTGTACTCAGAGTTTATCAGTGCTCTTTCTGGGGATAGATGGCATTTTTTCCCATCATAGATCCTTTTGATTCTCTTAGATCATTGTATTGATCAGAGAGAGCAAGTTTTTCCTTGTTGATCATCATTACAACAGTGCTGTTATTGTGCATAATGATCTCCTGGTTCTACTGGCTTCACTCTGCATCGATTCACACAGATGTTCACAGGTTTTTCTGAAACCATCCCCCATTTCTAACAGCACAACAAGTATTCCATCCCAATCATGTACCACAACTCATTCAGCCATTCTTCAGCTGAGGTACATTCTCTCATTTTCCAATTCTTTGCCAGCACAAAAAGAGCAGTTGTAAATATTGTTATTCACATAGGTCCTTTTCCTTTGAGTTCTTTGGGATACATAGGGACCTAGCAGTGGTACTGCTGAGTCAAAGGGTATTTTTGCACATTCCCTCCAGCATTTATCTTTTTCCATCTTTTTCTGTCATATTATCAATCTGATAGGTAAGGAGGTTCCTCAGAGTTGTTTTAATTTGCATTTCTCGAATCAGTAATAATTTAGAGCATTTTTTTCCATATGATTAAAAGATATCTGTAATTTCCTCTTCTGAAAACTGCCTGTTTGTATTTTCTGACACGTAGCTTACATCCTAATGGGGGAAGACAGCAGTAAAGTGGTTCTAGCAAGAGAAGGGTACCCAAGCTCACGGGCAGGTTGTAAAGATGGTGAACCCCCAGGCCTACCAGAGCCAGGGAATTAGGCAGAATCCAAGTCCCTTAGAGGAAGGAGAGCGAATGATTGGTTGAGACAGAAGGCATGTAGTGGAGATGGCTGGGAATCTCAATTTCCTTCTGCCTAGTTAAAAATAATTTATGATTCCTACAAATTATGGTGATATCCCTCATAAAGTCGATGCAAGATGAATTTGTGAAGGATGGAGAAGCTTTAGCTTTGGCAGGGGAAGGTCCACTTCATTGGAGAAAAGGAGGAGAAAATTGGGGATTGAGGAAGAGGGATTGTGAGCTACAGAGTGAGGGAAAGAGGGAACTTGAGAAGAATGCCCTCTCTTTTTCAGTAAGAATGAGGGGCTCTGCTGAAAAGGGGTGTTAGGATAAGTCCAAGAAAGAGAAGGTGGGCAACAGCTGCTGTGGAGAACATCACAGAGCAAATCTGGGGGGCTGCGGGGGATTGCCATGCAGTAATGCTGGTCCAGAGGCAATTAGGAACAAGCTTGTAGTGAACTCAGCAAGCCTGGTTGTGTGGCTTTCCTGGATGCTTAGAAGCAGGGAAGATGGCAGGTGGGAGGTGGGGCGTGGGAGGGATTGGCAAGGTGGGACTAGGGGGCAAGACTCCTCTTTCTCTTCCTCCTCCTCCTCCTCCTTTTTTTCCTCCTCCTCCTCTTCCTCCTCCTCTTTCTCCTCCTCCTCCTTCTCATACTCTTTCCCTTCCTTTTCAGCTTCCTTTTATGAGATGTTCCCCTTTTAATATGCAAGTCCTTTAAAAGTAGAGTCTTTCTTTTTGCTTGTATTAGTATATCCAGCAATTAGCACCATGCCTGGCACATAGTCAATAAATGCTGCTGACTGACAGACCATGGACAAGGGGAGGAGGAGGAGCGGGCTTTTGTTGCAGGAGTCACTGACTGAATCATGGGACTAAGGAGGCAACAAGAGGGCTATCTGTCATCCGAGGAGGTGGGGGGTGACCACTTTGGAGGCAGCCCCATTTTTGCTTCCATGTCAGGCTGGTTATTTCCCAAACTCAGCTCGGTCAGTGGGAAATGAAATAATGGACAACTGGCTCATCTCCCGTTTGTCCCATGTGTAACTTGTTGGCATGTTGTCTCCCTCGTTAGACTATGAGCTTTTTGAGGGACTATCATTTACCTTTCTTTGTGACTTCAGAGCTTAACACAGTAGCTGGCACAGTGTAGGTATCTCTCTGTCTGTCTCTCTGTGTCTCTCTGTCTATCTCTCTGTTTCTCTCTTTCTGTCTCTCTGTGTCTCTGTCTGTCTGTCTGTCACACACACACACACACACACACATCACACCACATCTCACTAATGTCACATCTTACTGCTTGAAGAACTGCAGCCCAAGACCCCGGAGCTGGGAGCTATTTCTTCCTTTAGCATCCTAGTTTCCCGGCTGTCACACTGTTGGGGAAGGCCAGAGGACCAAGGGTCCCCACACCACGTCTTCCACATGATCTACCTGAAGCAGAGATACAAAATCGGCATGTTCTATGTATATCCCACATTGCAATTCCATTGGGCATCAGGAGGCCTGGTTTAAATCCCAGCTTCTGTCCCTTACTACTGTTCATACGGACAAACTGATGCTGGGCCTAAAGGGCTGGGACGCTGCACTCACTTCCTACTAAGGATCCCTCTTGATTCTGGACTTGGCCCATGACCCTCATGAATCCATGATTGGGCTTGAAGCTCAGGGAGTCTGGCCTCTAAGAGAGAGGTTCTATGCTCCCATTTTTCACTCACTCTGCGGGCTTAAAATTCATTAGAGCTTGGATTTTATATCCTATCTAAGTGCCGCCAAAAGGGGGAATAGAAAGGTATGCAATGTACAATAAGAATCAAGTATGGGACAGGTATTTATTCCCTGAAGATAAAAGTCATGCTAAAAGATTTATGGCACACAATGACAGAACCACTTAAAATAGGAACTTATGACTAGTCTTATAAACTACTGGGAGACTGATATTTAAATTTCTTCTAAATATATTTATATTATTATAATAATATAAACATGTTATATTAATATATAATATATTAATATAAACGCGTTATATTAATATATAATATATTAATATAAATGTGTTGTATTGATATATAATATATTACTTATATGATTAAATATATTTATATTATATTTTATATATCTATATGTTTATATATCTATATATATATAAAGCTGTTTGCAAGATTACGGATTAAGCATTTTACATTCCACCTTAGTTCTCACAGTCTCCCTCAAAGACAAGACAGGAACTTGAGCCCCTCCTTTTCTTCTCAGTAGTTGTCTTCCCTAATGCAGAAGCTTCTCTTGTCACCAGTCAGTTCTACATATTGGACCCAGGGACCTAAATACTTCTTGAACTAATATGTTTTCCTTCAAGCTTGACACATCCTTCTTGAGCATGATTTTTGGTCATTTAGTCAGGAAGAGAAATGCTGCTCCTCTGCCCCCCTCATAGATAATTTTGTGATAGATAGCACTATTTGCTACATGATATACAAGAGACCAAACTGGAAGCTCTCTCTTCTTTTTAAAAGTCCACTGAATCAGTTCTTCTGGCAAAGTAGCCAGTGAGGGGATCAACTTGTCAGTTCAAAGTGCATACATCTTTCAGTTCTGAGTCAGATGAATGGTCCTATCATCTCCCATGTGCCCAAGTACTGAGTCAACACAAGTGGTTGGCCCAAGCCCAGAAGGCCGACTCTGAGAGTACTCCATGGGATGGCCCTTATTACACTGCACATGAGCAAGGCACTTCTATGTGCCTAATTTTCCTCAACTATAAAACTAGGAACCAGATGGTCTCGGAGGTCCCTCCCAGTTCCAAGTCTATGATGAGTGTTTTGTTAAAATATTGGGAGTTTCTGAGTTTTTTTTAAATAATGCATTCCTGTTTAAGAAAAAAAAAGTTCCACGTTACTGCCATAATCTTCTCATATGGATATTTTGTAAAGATACCTTTCTTCAAAATCCAGGTTTTAAGGAATCAAATAGTATCACATTCCATTCTTAATATGAAAATCTTACATTGAGCTCTGAAAGTATTTCCATATATGCTCTGCTTGTTGGATGCATATTTACAGATAGGGTAATACCTGGATTACCATTGCAAGGTCCCTAGTGGGAAATGGAATGTTTTTACTGAGATTGTTCCTGTTTTTGTTTCAAGTAAGTGAGAGTAGATCTACATTCTGGATCTGGTTTTAATCATGGCGTCATCTTTATGGGACAATGTGAGGCTGAGAATTTTTTAATTTGAAATTTTAAAGGAAAAAGTACATTCAAAAATGATAAAAACCAGTCAGGTCCAGAAGAGAAATGATGAAAAAAAGAAAGGAAGAAAGACGAGCATTTCACATAAAAGAGAAGCAGGAAATTCCAGAGCTGTTTCACAGGGTGGAGGAAAGTACCAAAGTCTGTATTACTCTTTATTAGATTGTTATTTCTTAGTTCAGTATGATATTTAGTTCTGCTGCAACTTTTACTCCGATTTGTGGAAGTGGGAAAGTTTATATTTCCCAACATGAAAAGTCAACAAGCAGTTATTAAACAACTACTTTGTGCCAGGCACTAAGCTAAGTGTTGGGGATAAAAAACAAACAAACAAACAAAAAAACCAAGGAGTTCACAGTCTAATGGGGAAGAACACATGCAAACGATAATGTACAAACAAGAAACATGTTGTTATTGTTTAACTTTTTTCATCCATGTCCAACTCTTTGTCATCTCATTTGGGGTTTTCTTGGCAAGGATACTGGAGTATCTTTTCCTTCTCCAGCTCATTTTACAGATGAGGAAATGGAGGTAAATAGGGTAAAATGACTTGCCCAGGGTCACAAAGCTAGGATTTGAACTCAGGAAGATAAGTCTTTTTGACTCTAGATCCAATGCTCTATCCACTGCTCCACTGAGCTGTCCCAATAAGATGTATACAGGATATAATCAGCAGAGGGAAGACACTAAAATTAAGGTGAGAATAAGAAAGGCTTCTTTTAAAACCCAGGGTTTTAGCTGGGACTTGCAGAGAGCCAGAGAAGCCAGATGAAGATGAAGAGGGAGGAAATTCCAAGTATGGGGACAGCCCGTGAAAATGCCTGAAGGTAGGAAAGGGAGGTTTGTCTATGATGATAATTAAGGAGGACATGTAATTGGATTGCAGACTATAGAAGGGAGTGATGTGTAAGAAACCTGGTGAGATAGAAAGGTTCAAATTATGGAGGGCATTAAAAACCAAATGGAAAGTTTTACAATTCATCCTGGATGTAATAGGGAGGCACTGAAGTTTATAGAATAAAAAAATAGCATGGCCACATCAATTTTATAGCAAAGAATACTATAAACTGATTATTAATCCAGTATCCAGAATCTATCTTTTTATATACTCTTGCACTTTCCTTATATGTCCTCTGACTATGTAGTAGAAGATTTAATACCCAGGTAGGATCATGATATTTTAGTTCCTAATGATGCAATTGAAAATGAGACTCTTAAGAATCTTAATGGTACCCTCCTTTGATCCAGAAAAATAAATAAATGATCCGTTTTTAGTGGGCGTCATGGAGATGTTTGAGATGTTTTTCACATGTTCCTTTGCTTTGGTGGGAATAGTAAAACTTTAGCCTTCCAATGTTCCACAGAACCTATTACCAAATCTCTAAGCTGTTTTGCTTTCATGCTCACTGGAATATACTTTTCATTAAAATATGAGAAAGGGCCAAGTATATTTTACCCTTGGGCAACTTTGCTTCATCATTTCAGTGAGTGATGCTTGTGTAAAAATTCAACTCGTCTTGTTTGAAATGACTTTTGTGTTATTGTGCAAAGTTTGACTCTCTTTCAAAGAGACCAAGTAAAGCAGATTTGGGGAAAGGAAGCTAGCAAGAGAGAGCCAATAAAAATGGTCGAAGAGTCCAAAGTTTCAGACTAATGAAGTTTTTACCAATGACATGGAGGGTCATTCCTTCTCTTTCCAATTGAAACTTGCCATTTTAAAATGCCTTATTTCACATTTATTTATGCTAGTTTCTCAGCATGAACTGAATTATGAAATTAAAAATAAGTAAATCATATACCAGCCTCCAATTCACTCCCATATTTAAGAAAGAAAAGAATTTTTTTCTTTAAAAAAAAATTCCCATGGTCTCTTTCTCTTTCCTAGGTAAGAAATATGATTTTTGTATGACTTATTCATACACTAGAGCATTGTGTAGCTTTAAGCTACAAATGCTCTCGCTAACATATTGTGATTTCTAAATATTGATGAAAAAGAAAATTTGATGGATGAAACTATTTGATATTTTCTCCCTAGAAGGTGTATGGCTCTTCACTATAAATTAAACATATTTATGGGAGTGAATACTATTACCTTTCCTCCTCTTGCTTAAATCCCATTGTACTATAGCCAGTAGTAAAATCTCATTCATTATTTAAGTTACTATTTCTATAACTGGATTAATAGGGAGTTATACCTCTAGCAAATATGTTCTTGCAGTAAGGTTAACATCTCTATAGAGTTGCTGCCTATTAGAAGTTTAATCCTAATGCCTGGAGCTTAACTAAACTAAAAACACAGTGCTGGAAACATAAGATCTTAATTTTGGAGGGGGGATAATGATATAAATTATATTTACCGAGAAGTTAAAAAATATTTTCTAGCAAAGCATTTTTTTTCATCTCATTTCCCTAAGAGTGGAAGGCTAAAGTTACATCAAATGTTCTTATTGCCCAGTAGTATAAACTGGTGTGTGGGCTGACCAGAATTTTTTGATGCAGAGTTTGACCTCAACTTTTAATCTGACCCCCTTTTCCTGTTTGCACCCTGCCCAGTAAGAGGTAACTTAATGAGTGGGTCACCCTAGTCCCATCAGTTCTTTCAACCATACCCACTCCTTCCCAACCCGCTTTTGTTCCTAGCAGTTGCTTTAGCTTCTCATAGTATCAAACTAGGATCCCAGAAGAGGTCGGTGTTAACAAATATGGAGAGGGTCTGTTCAAATTTGAATTTTTATGGAGAAAATATTCACCTCCTCTGTCTATCACTTATACCTGCTGAGAACAAGTTGAGAGGGGGGTTTGCTAATGTACTTCCTAAGCATATGTATGCTCAGAATAGAAATTAATCCCAATTTAGGAAAAGATATGTTTAATCTTTAAACTTTATATTTGTTTAATTTATGATGCACTTCAGTATTTAAAAATTAACTGGATACCTATACTATCAATTGTTCTGACTAACTGGATACCTCTACTATCAATTATTCTGGCTATTTTTTAAAGAAAATATCTTATTTATACATTCTGTTTTTTATATTACCATTATTTCCAAATATGCTCATTTTCCTGTACCATTCTGCTTCTTATAATAAAAATAAGCTAAATTGATCAACAACATAAATGCCTGCTGATATACACACACATACACACACACACACACGCACACACACACATATATGTGTGTGTGTGTGTGTGTGTGTGTGTGTGTATTCTAGAACATTTTAGTCTCACTCCTCTACCTAGAAGGATAAAGTATCTAACCTAGTGTTTTAATTAAGCTAATTTATGATAAGAGGCATGGATGCTTATTGTAGAAAGATCATTGAAATAGGAGAAAAAAGCTTGTATTTACTACATCTGGTGTATTACTTGGAGCCCTTGTAGGCTATGGACATGCTCTTAGGACTGACTAGGTTCCCTGTAGTCCATTCCTTGTTATACCTTAACTAGTTGAGAGATATTAGACAAATCCCTCATCCCATCTTGGCCTCCATTTTCTCAATGGACTAAATAAATGATTCCAAGATCCATTAGAAAAGGAATAAATGAATTAGTTTCCAAAGGAAGGGATAATTAAGGTTCATTTTTCAGCTGTTGCTTTACCACCTAGTCAGAAAAATAAGGGTACTTTTGACTAGGGGCCTTGACTTTCTTTGCTTATGCTGATAGACCCACTGTGATACTGGACCATTAGAAAATGGTCCCTTAAGAAACATGATAAGATATGAATCACATTATCAAAAGATTGTTATAGAAGTAAAAACATCTTGAAATTCATCTGGAGAAACAAAAGTTTAGGAATATCAAGACGTAATGAGAAAAAAGTGGGAAAGAAAGGTGTCTAGTAATACTAGGTCTCCAACTATACCACAAAGCAGTACACAGCCAGAAGATTTGATATTGGTTCAAAATATATGTCAATCAGTAAAGAAAATTCAGTATGAAATATATAGAAACAATGGTTGATAAACCCAAAGACTCCAAATACTTCAGTAAGGATTTACTATTTGACAAAAACTGCTAAAAACTGGAAAAAAGTCTGGCAGAAACTAGGGTTAGACCAATATCTCATACCATATACCGAGATAATCTCCAAATGGATATATGGCTTATACATAAAAGGCAACATCATAAGCAAATTAGAGGAGCAGAGAAAAAAATATCTTTTTAAGCCATGAATATAGGAAGAGTTATGGCCAAATGAAGGATTATGGAAGATTAAAATGGTCAATTCTGGTTATATAAAATTAAAAACTTTTTGTACAAACAAAATAGTTTGTACTTCTAAAATTAGAAGGGAAACTGGAAACTGGGGGGAAAATCTTTGTAGCAAATTTTTCTAATAAGGATTTCATATGTATAACATATAATTCATATATGTATAAATACATATAAATTCAAATAAGTTCCATATATTGCATTATATATACACATCTATATACACATGTGAAACAGATTCATCTTTTAAAAGAAATACTAGAATCTAATTAGTTAATAATCAAAGGATATGAATAGACAATTTTCAAAGAAAGAAATCAAACTATCATTTACCTTATTTTTAAAAATGCCCCCCAAAATAAAAAAATTCCCCCAAATCAATCACTAATTATTAGAGAAATGAAAATTAAAACAGTTATGATACTCATCAGATTGGTAAAGATATCAAAAGAAGAAAACAGCAAATGTTATAGGACTGAGGAAAACATGTATACAATTTTTATTGTATTTTTATTTCTTTTTAATACAGATTGCTTTATGAATCATGTTGGGAGAGAAAAGTCAGAGCAAAAGGGGAAAACCATGGGAGAGAAAAAAAAAACAGAAAAAAAGAAGTGAACCTAGCCTGTATTGATTCAGTCTCCTTAGTTCTTTTTCTGCATGCAGATGGCATTTTCTGTCCAAAGTCTATTGGGGATTGCTTAGGATCACTGAACCACTGAGAAGAATCGAGTCTTTTATAGTTGATCATCGCACATACTTGCTGTTATTGTGTCCAATGTATTCCTGGATCTGCTTGTTTCTCTCGGCATCAGTACGTGTAAATCTTTCCAGCCATTTGTATAATCAGCTTGTTCATCATTTTTATAGAACAATAATATTCCGTTATCTCCATATACCACAACTTATTCAGCCATTCCCCAATTGATGGGCATTTACTCATTTTCCAGTTTTTGCTCAGATACACAATGTTAGTGAATCTATAAATTGGTTCAATTACTCTGGAATGCAATTTGGAACTATGCCTTAAAATTTACTTAACCATGTATACTCTTTGACCCAGTGATAACACTACCAGGCATATGCTCCAAAGAGATCAAAGTAAGAAGGAAAAGATTCATATGGAAAGAAGATATTTATAATTTATACTTACTAAATTATTTAAAAGCATTTAACATTTACACCATGACCTCAACAAGTCTTTTTATGATAGTGAAAAAACCCTGGAAACTAAAAAGGTTCTCATTTATTAGAGAATGGCTAAACAAGTTGAGTTATGTGTATCTAATAAAATATTACTGTGCTTTAAGAAATGATGAAATGGAAAATTTCAGAGGAAACTGGAAAGACATTTATGAATTAATGCAGATTAAATGGAGCAGAACCAGGAAAACAATATATACAATGACGACATTATAAAGAAAAACAATTTTAAAAGACATAAGAACTCTGATCACTACAGTGATCCCCACTATTCTGCAAGACTGCAAGGTGAAGTATGCTACCTACCTGCTGACAGACGAAGAATGAACTCAGTCAGGGTGCAGTTAGGAGCATAACTTTTGGACATGAACTTTGAGGAATGTAGGGCAACAAGGTGACATAGGAGATAGAGCACTGGGCTTCAGTCAGGAGGACCTGAGTTCAAATCTGATCTCAGACACTTAACACTTCCTAGCTGTGTGACCCTGGGCAAATCACTTAACCCCAAGTGCCTCAGCAAAAAGAAAAAAAAAAACCTAACATGAATTTATTGTGATTTGTATGTACTAAATATCAAAGCTACAAAGATAAAGAGTGAAATAATCTCTATTTTCCCTTCTTATCTCTCTGTTTCCAACTTCCTTCGATTAGCACCACCCCCACTTTCTGTCCCGTCCTGTTATGGGAGCTTGCCTTCCTTTTTTATGGTATATAAATCTCATAATTGCTTGCCTACTGGCTCTTTGACTAAAATGTGAGCTCCTTGAGACCAGGGTCTGTCTTTTACCTCTTTTTGTATCCCTAATGCTTAGCATAATTTATGTTTATAAATGTTTAGTGACTGAAAGTAGGAATTTCACTGCTTAACATCTGGAATATAATAAGCCCTTAATTGTTGAAAGTGATAAAATATTGAGAAAAATAAGATTCATATGGAATAAATGGGAAAACCCAGAAAGAGACTTATGTCTGGAAACTACCTCATTTTGTTACTTAAAAAAATTCACAAGGTCCCACCTGTCCCCAAACATCCCCTTGACTGACTTGTCAAAGCTTCTGAAATCTCTACCATTAGACTCATTTCTTTGACTTAAGGCGTGCAATTATAGCTCTCCAAGCCAAAAGGGGTATGAGTTTCAGTAACAAGAGGTGACTACCACCCCTGGGACTCTAAAGTATTTCCAGAGTAGTAGGTTTGTTTCAGGCATTATTCTATTGGTTTCTTCATGTTGCCCTTGGAGAGCTCCAAGATCTCATAATAGAACCCAAGGCAAGCTTGCTCTCTCCTGAAGTGATGCTTGCCCTCAAATACCCTCTCTCTGCTTTCCCCTATCTTAGCTTCTCTAACTGCTCCCCTCTCTTCATGTTCTCATTATTTCTCAGTGGACTCAGACTCCTGGACAATCCTGACTTCTAATCTTTTCCCTCTTTTACACTGTTTGTGCAATAATGCTTGCCCCTATTTACCTTACACCTAATGTTCCTAATGCAAAGGTGTGATCATTTCATCCCTTGATTGTCAATCTCCAATGGCTTCCTATTAGTAGTCTGTAGGACAATTTGCAAATTTGCTTTGCAAATTTTAGTCTAGCTTTAGGACCCTCTGCAATCTGAGTAAACAGTAGTATGTGAAAAGAGAATAATATAGAATAAGTTACTTATTTTATATTATTCTCTTTTCACATACTACTTTCCAAGAGAAGTAGATCACTAGCTGTCCATTGAATTGGAGGTGGATTTTCTCCACCTCCATGCATTTGAATAACCCATTCCCATTTCTGAAATGTAATTTCTCCACATCTCTTCTGCTTAGAATTTTCATTTACAGCTGAACTCAGAAGTCATCTCCTCCAAGAAGCCTTCCATTCCATGATCCTTTTCTTCCTTATCTATCTCCATCTTGGCTGTACTTACAATTATTATCTTTTTGTTAACTGCCCATAGAATGTAAGATGCTTGAGGGTAAGGAGTACTTTGCATTCTCACTCCTAGCACAATGCCTTGAATGTAATAGAAGCATTATTTATCAAATAGAGATCAATTGAGTTGAATTATGTTTTAAATTCTTAGCCCTTCAGTCCCAGTTTAGAAGTAAATCTGAACTCACTATTTGACAAAAACTGCTGGGAAAATTAAAAACTATTGTGGCAGAAACTAGGCAGTGACTCACTTTTAACACCATATACCAAGATAATGGTCTAGACATAAAGAATGATATTATAAACAAATTAGAAGAACATAGGATAGTTTACCTCTCAGATCTGTGGAAGAGAAAGGAATTTGTGACCAAAGAAGAACTGGAGATCATTATTAATCACAAAATAGATAATTTTGATTATATTAAGTTAAAGTTTTTGTACAAACAAAACTAATGCAGACAAGATTAGAAGGGAAGCAATATACTGGGAAAACATTTTTACATTCAAAGATTCTAATAAAGTCCTCGTTTCTAACATATATAGGGAATTAACTCAAATTTATAAGAATTCAAGCCATTCTCCAATTGATAAATGGTCAAAGGATATAAACAATTTTCAGATAATGAAATTAAAACTATTTCTAGTCTAGTCAAATCACTACTGATGAGAGAAATGCAAATTAAGACAACTCTGAGGTACCACTACACACCTGTCAGATTGGCTAAAATGACAGGAAAAGATAATGACGCATGCTGGAGGGGATGTGGGAAACCTGGAACACTGATACATTGTTGGTGGAACTGTGAATGGATCCAGCCATTCTGGAGAGCAATTTGGAACTATGCTCAAAAAGTTATCAAACTGCACATACCCTTTGACCCAGCAGTGTTTCTACTGGGCCTATATCCCAAAGAGATCTTAGAGGAGGGAAAGGGACCCACATGTGCGAGAATGTTTGTGGCAGCCCTTTTTGTAGTGGCAAGAAACTGGAAATTGAAAGGATGCCCATCAATTGGAGAATGGCTGAGTAAGTTATGGTATATGAATATTAATGGAATATTATTGTTCTGTAAGGAATGATCAGCAGGACGACTTCAGAGAGGCCTGGAGAGACTTGCATGAACTGATGCTGAGTGAAATGAGCAGAACCATGAAATCATTATACACAGCAACAAGACTATACGATGATCAATTCTGATGGACATGTTTCTCTTCAACAATGATATGATTCAAACCAGTTCCTATTGTTCAGTGATGAAGAAAGCCATCTACAGCCAGAGAGAGGTTTGTGGGATCTGAGTGTGGACCACAACATAGCATTTTCACGCTCTTTATTGATGTTTGCTTGCATTTTGTTTTCTTTCTCAGGTTTTTTTTTTCTTTCTAGTTCCAATTTTTCTTGTGCAGCAAGATAACCATATAACTATGTATACATATGTTGGATTTATCATATATTTTAACATATTTAACATGTATTGGACCACTTGTCATCTAGGGGAGGGGGGAGGAGGGAAGGAGGGAAAAATTTGGAACAGAAAGTTTTGCAAGGGTCCATGTTGAAAAATTACCCATGCATATATTTTGTAAATAAAAAGCTTTAATAAAAAACAAAAACAAAACAAGTCAATCAGATTCTCTGATTTAGGTATTTCACAATCAAGTCTGACTGATGATAGGCTTAATCTTTTGCATACTTGCATTTTAAAAGAGAAGCAAATTAATCTAATGGGTTGGGTTAGGAGTAAAATTATTAAACAAGAAGGGTTCTCTGGCATTGCTTGCTTATTTTGCTCCTGTCCTGGGCATTCTCTTTCTTTCTCTTAAATGCTTGAATAGTAGTCATCACGGGTAGTTTCCTTCTGAAAAGTTGCCAAACAACTCTAGTTGTCATAGGTTCATAATTTTGGAACAATCTTCTCATTTTACAAATCAGAAAACTTGTTCAAAAATTACTAAATAATTTACCAAATACCAGTTGATAGTAATTAGCAGAACTGAAATTCTAATCTAGGTTCTCTGGCCCAAGATTCCATATTATTTATACCATGGCTTCTTAAACTCTTTCCACTCATGACCTGTTTTCGCCTGAGAAATTTTTACACAACCCTGTGTACATAGATATATAAAATAAGTATACAAATCAAACATTTACTGATAATAAATCATAAAAATTTATTTAAAAACAACTCTTTGGTGTGTGTTTATGTATATATATACATATATATGTGTTTACCATTTCTTAAAGAAGAAAGCAAATTTGCAAACTAATGAAATGGATTGCTTGTTTATTTTTATATAAAGAATTAAATCTTGGCAGAATATTAGATACCTTTTACTCTTGCCAAATTTTTCATGACCCCATATTCAATTGTGTAACCTTACATGGCGTTGTAATCCACTGTTTAAGAAACTTTGATTTACGCTGTATCATATTGCTCTCAACCATCTGTTAGGAGAAAAATAGGTTTAAACTAATTCACACCAAGGTATAGTGGCTACAAGTTAAGTGTATTAATTCTTCCAGAGATGAACTTTTTTTTAAAAAAATGCTTATCCAAAAGACTGGGGAGAAAGTGAGTTCTCAGCAACTGGTGAGTGACTGAACAAACTGTAGCAAAAGAATGGGATGGAATATTATTATGCAATAGGAAATGATGAATTTTGATAACTATAGGAGGACTTATGAACTGATGTAGATTGAAACAAGCCAAGCTGGGGAAACCATATTCACAATGACTACAATAATTTCATTGTAAAGAATGAGGCGGAGGGAAGCCAAATTTTGAGTAGCTTTAATGGCCAATCTTGGTCTCAGAGAACAGATAATGAAACTTGGATCTGTCAAATGGAGTCCTTGTGTCAGTTGGTTTTCTTTAACTGTTTTTCTTTGTTTCAAGGGAGCATTCAACATGTGTGTTTGTGTTGGGAGGACTATGTCTGGAAATTATTATGATGTAAAAACAAAAGGCATAAAGAAAGCTTAAAAACAACAAAACTGATGTAGAGTAAAATGAGCAGAACCAGCAGAACAATTTATACAATAACAATACTGTAAAGAAAACCATCTTTGAAAGATTTAACAACTGTTTTCAATGAAATAACCAGACATTATTCCAGAGGATTTATCAGAAAACATGCTACCTATCTACTGATAGAGAGGTGATGGACTTGTGGTGCAACCTAATGGAGCATACATTTTAGAAAATAATAGGCATAGGAATTAGTTTTGCTTGACTTTGTATATTTATTATAAAGACTTTTTAAAAATCATTTGTATTTTATTTGTGGAAGGGGATTTGAGAGCAAGATAAACTAGAAATAAGGTTGCCCCTCTCCCTCATCAAATGAAAATAAAAAGGTTAAGCAAAAATGCACAGAAGGGAACCAAAAAGGAACAGACAAAAAAGTTTTGAAAGTTATATGTTTCACATATTATATACTTAAAAGGAAAAGCAAACTCTAATAGAGATTAGTGGTTTCAGATACAATTTGGTTTCTGTTCTTCATTATACATGGAAAAACTAACTTTTGTAGTATTTTTAAGTTCAGAATAAAAACATTTAAAAATTAATTTTAAAAGATGTTTGTCAATATAAAATTTCTAATTGTGGAATTTCAGGCTAATAGGTTGGTGGAGGCTATAGTATTAGTCAAGGTGAGGGCTTCTGAGGAAATCTCAAACCTAATATTCCTCAGCTTATACGTGACTGGCCTTGTCACTAGCTATACTATTTATATTACAAATATGATGTTTGTTGAATTTAATTAATTCCTTAGCTTTCCTTCCCCCACCTTTCCTGCTCCCAATTTTGTAGGGAATTACACAGAGAAGAGAAGAGAGTCTGACCTAGATGCTTCCAGGAAGAAGCAAGGATCTGAACTAAAGGTGGTGCTGATTTTGGCATGGTGGCAGCTTCCTATGCTGCTAATGCCCAGAGATCAACTTTGTAGTTTCAGTGATTTAGCTCAATATACTTGTTAATAACCTGGAGGATAAAGTGAATAGCAGGGTGGAAAAATGTGCTGATGACACAAAACTATTTAGCTTCCTCTGCGCTAAGGTGGATTGGGAGGGACTTTGGATGGATCTAATAAAGCCGGGTGACTGAGCAAACACGGCGGCTGATCAAATTTAACATAGAAGGGCAAAAGGTAATAGACATTGAAAGAAATCATTTAAGCCGTACATAATTTAAACAGTATATACTGATGGGTTCTGAATTAATGCTTGTCTCCCAGGAAAGAGACTTGCAGGAATAGTTATGGTAAGCAAATCAATGAAACTATCTCGATAAATACAGCTGCTCCAGAAAAATCCTGGGGTTCAGGGGGAAATATATACATATATATATATATACATATACATATATATACATATACATACACACATGCAAGGAGAAATATATATCCATTTATATATGCAAGGAGAAATATATGTATGTGTGTATATATACATACATATATATACACACACACATATATCTGCATGTCTGTATATATGGTGATTAATTACCTTCACCTTTTGTATACTTCATTTATCTTTTAAATTTCAATAGTATTTTATTTTTCCAAATACATGTAAAGATAGTTTTCAACATTCATTTTTGTAAGACTTTGTGTTTCAATTTTTTCTTCTTCTCTCCCTTACCTCTAACCCTTCCCAAGACAGCAAGCAATCTATGTTAAATATGTTCAATTTTTTAAAATATATTTCCATTGTAAACTTCATTTTAAAAAAATGTTCATCACTCAGTTCAACCAGAAGTATATGGATTCATACATTCAATTTGTCAGGTATTTTAACATAATTAACATGTAGTGGATTTCCTGCCATCTAGGGGAGGGGGAGGGGGTAGGGGAGAAAATTTGGGACAGAAGGCTTTGTAAGGGTCAATGTTGAAAAATTACCCATGCATACGTTTTGCAAATGAAAAGCTTTAATAAAAAAAAACAGAATTAGGCAGTTTATAGTCAGTCATATCTAACAATTTTTGCACCCAGGACAAGTGCAGAGGACAAAGGTGGTACAGAAGCATGTTCTGAGACACCATGAAGACCTGACTGCTGTTGGGAGTGTGACATAGAAGGGATCCATGAGAGATGAGATGCACCTGCCACTACCCCTGCAGGAGGCTGAATTGAGAAGGGGGCTGCAGAGGGAAAGGTTGGAGAGAGAGCTCAGGACTAGCACTATTTACTGTCTTAAACTTTTCAGAGGAAAAATACACCCTCACTGGGGGTAATATCATCAGAGTAAGTGGGAAGTAGAAGAGGAAAGCAAATTTAGGTTAAGAAGAAAGTTGGAGTCCAAGCTTTTTGTTCTCTTTAAATTTTTCAAAAATGGGGCAGGGGGAGGAAGTGAATCCTTGTTGAGGGCAGGGATGCATGGAGGAGAAGCCTGAACTCAAGCTGTCTGCTCTGTACATTTCCAGCTGAGGTGGAAGGAAGAATCTGTGGGTAGGAAGCACTGTCTGGTTATCACTGTTGCTGGAGTGGGATGTACTTGGGAGGGTCTAGGGGAGATAATGTTTTTAGCACCTTCTAAATTCTTACCCTGGGGCAAATTACTGGTCCTTTCTTCCTTCCTTCCCTTTTCTTCCTTCCTTCCTTCCTTCCCTTTTCTTTCCTTCCTTCCTTCCCTTCCTTCCTTTCCTTCCTTCCTTCCCTTTTCTTTCCTTCCTTCCTTCCTTCCTTCCTTCCTTCCTTCCTTCCTTCCTTCCTTCCTTCCTTCCTTCCTTCCTTTCCTTCCTTCCTTCCTTCCTTCTTTCTTTCTTTCCTTCCTTCCTCCCTTTCTTCCTTCCTTCCTTCCTTTCTTTTTATTTAATTATTAATTTATGGAGTAAAACAAGCATTACCATAACATTATAGAATAAAAAAGATGATTGCATATGAAGCTGCAAATCTATTACAATTCATTATTCCTTTTAAATATAGTATAACACGTAAATTTCTTTTTTCTCCTTTTTTCTTTCTTCTCCCTCTCTACCTCCACTCTGGAAATGGCTACCATTAGACACAAACATATATATTTATCATTTCTTTCTCTGGAAGCAGATATCATCTTTTTTCACATGTCCTTTATAGTTACTTTAGATATTTATAATAAACAAAATAACTTAGTTGCTCAATGTTGTTCTTAAAACAATATTACTGTTACTGTTTTGTTGGTTCTGCTCATTTCACTCTTCCTCCCATGCTTTTCTAAGATCCCTGAGCTCATCATTTCTTATAGCACAGGAGTATACCATCCCAATATACTTTGCTCCTTTCCAACCATTCTATGGTTCATTTTATACACTGCTCCATTTCCATCTCTGTCATTGCACTGGTTATCCCTGGAAGCCACCCCTTCCTCACCTCTGCCTCTTTGGAATCCCTTGTTTCCTTCATGACTCAGCCCAAGTATCACCTTCTCCAGGAAACTTTTCTGAGCCCTCTGTCCCCACACTGCCTTGTCTGAATTGTACATGTATACTCTGTATACTTCTAAGTGTACCTATTACCTCCTCCACATAAATATAAATTATTTAATTTAATAGGGCTTATCTTTATTTCCTCAGCACCTGGCTCATAACAAGCCCTTAATAAATGTTTTGATTGATTAATTACCCTAACTTGTCTCACAATTTTATCCTTTCTTCTCTCTCCTTTACCATTAGAGTGAAAATGAAGATTACAAAAAGTAGGTTCATTTCCTAGCAGATGAATTAAACCCTAAGCATCTTCTATGGGAACTCAGCTCTGAGACTGGCATTGTGAAATGGAGAATCCTGACCATAAAAATCACAGGATTAGAAAGCCTTTTAGTATGCATCTGCCACACACATTATTTACCTGAAATCAAGAAAGAAAACATACAGAGGGGACTGACCCTGAGTTTCTCGGGAATTAGAGAACTAGGGAACTAGGGAACTAGAGACTCAGGCTCAGTCCCCTGTGCTGACTGCCATATGGGCTTGGTCGCCATGGTGCTGGGCTTTAGAAGCCCTTCCTTATCCTTCAATGGAAGTTTCAGAATTATGTGATGCAATCTGGAGGGTATGGCCCTGGCCAGATCAAATAAAGCAGAATTGGGAGTAGAGGAGCTGTTTGTTGGCCATGACCCTTTGGGAACCCAGGGGGTAGGGTTAGATCTCTCTGTGCTTTTTTGTAGCGTTTTTTAAAAATGGATATTCGTTTGTCTCACTAGGCTGCTCTGAGGATTAATATTTGGAAAGCCTCAAAATAATATAAAAATGTAGAATCTCTATCCCCAGGTGCATGATCCATTCCCAGCTTTAGGAGATATAGAGGGATGGTTTATGTCAACCTGAAAAGATTATAGTTTGTAATTTCCTTTTATAACCTATTATGGAGCTACCACGGTTAAATGTATCTGGCAAGTAATAGTTTGATTTTTTTCCCAAACTTCTCACCTGAAAGATGAGCTAGCAGAACAACTTTATTGTCATGATGGATTTTCATCAGTTAGTCCAGAAGTGTCAAACTTGCTCAAAACTCCTCAGAGGTCAAGAACCAAATGAAACATCATTGGGAAAAGTTTTTTTTTAAATAAACAAAAGAATAATACAATAAAGATCATGTTAATTTGTAGTTTTCTAAGTCATAAATGGCCTCAAGCATTCATATCTATTTGAGTTTGTTACCACTTAATCAGTCCATTAATCAGGAACCATTAAGTACTAAAACTGAAAACTGATCGTTGGCTGAGAGAGGGTTAAAAGCTTTGGCCACTTGGTGTCTGTTTTCTCCATTTTTTACATAAGTTGTTTTGGATTTGATGAACATGGGCATTTCTTGAGCCCTTACCTACGAGAGAGAGAAAGAAGAAAATGTGGTAGGGGAGTGGGAGATGTGCTGATTGCCATGATTGCCCAACAGAATGGCCAGGTTTCCATTCATCACTTAGCGCAACTTTAGGCAAACTTTTTTTCCAATTAAGTCCCACAGTGACTGACTGCAAAAACAGATGGGTCTGTCACTGTGACCCGAGGGTCAGGAAATGTGGACTTTATAGGACTGACAGAGGGAATAGTTCCAAAGTCAACGATCTTCAACTGAGAAATCCCTGTCAACTGTCAGAGAGCAAACCCACTTCCATCGATTCCAGCTCCTTAACTCATGCAAAAGGAGGAGGGAGGTCGGCCAGAGACAAAAACCAGAGCAAGCAGGATTTTAAAGGTTAAAACCAGTACTTTCAGTTGTGCTGAGAGGCAAGCAGAAAACCACGAACATATGGAGTACAGATGTGCTAGCTAACCTGGTCCTCCCTGGAAAGAGGGCTGTCTCAGGCTGCTCCTGGAGCACAGCAGTGCTTTTCAGGAGGAATCCCAGGATGGACTGGGATGGAGTGGGGGAGGAGAGAATAGGGGAATGGGGTAAAGCACTTGGGGTCTGGGAGGCTCAGTACCTTTATGAATGAAATGATAGAACCTTCACACAGTGACAGGGTGAAGATAAGGCAAGAGATGGCCCAAATACTTTGGAAACATAAATCCCCGGCAGCACAATCTTGGGGAACCCTTGGGAAGGATTGAAAGAGAGAATATATTCTTATGAAGCGATGTGTCATCTTTCAGAATGTAAATAATGTGAAATTAGGGGTTGTCTCACTTTGTGTATTTATAACCCCATTACTCAGCACAGTGTCTTTTTCTTTCATTCAAATATTCACTTGAGATAGAAAATAAGCTTAGAGAGACATTAGACCTAACTTCTGGGGGACAAGCAGTCCCTAGGAATCTGCCCAATGATGTCTTCTTCAGATTTCATGTCTTGAGTGGACTCTTGGGAAGGAGCACTAGGTCCATCACCCAAACCTAGGCTCTCTGAAGACTGTGACTCATCATGGCCCTCTGCATCTATACAAATAATTCAAGGAAGTAAATTGGAAAGTCCCAGAAAGTGCCTTTGCCAGATAAATAGGCAGACAGACAGACAGACAGATAGGATGGATAAATGATAGATTGAATGTATGAATGGATGGATGGGTAGATAGATAGATGGACAGATAGATGGGTAAATGATAGATAGATAGTTGGGTGGATAGACAGATATATGATAAATTGAATGGATGCATGGGTAGATAGATGGATGGATAGATGGATAAATGATAGATAAATAGATAGTTAGATGATGGATAGAGCTATCACTCTGAATAATACAATGACCAACCATGATTCCAGGGGGCTGATGATAAAGCCTGCTATCAATGCAAAAAGAGATATTATCTGACATGGTTCATATATGCATGTTTTGCTCGATTATGTTTATTTATTCCAAATAAATGCATTTTTATTGGGAAGAAGGCATTTGAGAGTGGAGGAGGGTTGTCTATAGTGATGTCTTGCAAAAGAAGGGAAAATTGATGTCAGAATGCTTGTGGGAAGATGAGGCTTTTTAATTCCATGAATATGAACACTCCAACCCTACACGTTCCTTCAGTTTTCTGACAGTCTCAATCATTGACCATGTTTACCCTACATCATTGGTGACTATAGGAAGAGCTAGTGGGTGTTTGTCAAGTTAACTTATCCTGTCTGGCTACTACAGTCAAAAATAAAGTTAAAAGAAGGCTGGGGAGAGGGGAGGTCACTCAATTTTGTATATTCATAGGAATATACAAGTGACTAGACTTCCAGCTGAAGCAGACATTTTATCAACATTTTTTTGCCAAAAAAAAAAAAATCCACTCCGCCCAAAACCCAAAAGAGTACACCTAACCCCTTCTGCTGGTTCAGTAGCACTGTTTGTCCTTGCCAACTTTCTGTCCATCAATAACTCCTCCTTCCACCACGGGTTTACTTCCTAATTATCTCCTTTCAAAGATACATTTCTTTCTGTACCTCTGAGTTCTCAGCTCATCCTCAGAACAGAATAGAGCAGACTTTATTCTTCATCTTTCTATCTAGTTGCTCTCTTCCTTTTTTCCATTTTAGGAAACACTTTCTGAATCATGAGTCTTGAATTTTCAACTCAACTTCATTGCTTTCTACCCATTAAGCACTTTTGTCCCATAATGAACTGATCGTCCAATACAGTTTTTCTTTCCTAATATGTGATGCCCAGGAGGTGAGTGCTATTTTCATTGTTATTTTGGACCCTCCTTTGGGGTTTTCTTGGTAAGGATACTGAAGTGGTTTGGCGTTTCCTTCTCCAGCTCATTTTACAGATGAGGAATGGAGGTAGATAACTTGTCCTGAGGCTGGATTTGAACTCAAGAAGATAACTCTTCCTGATTCTAGACTGGCACTCTATGCCCTATACCACCAAGCTGCCCAGAGGGCTGCACTAAGGCTCACTAAATCAAGCCAAGGAAATAACAGGAGTAGCACACAGCCAATCTGGCTATTCGCCTTCCTTCGACCTGACACAGCATAGCCTTTAATGTCCAGCGATCACGTCTGTTGAGAGACTGATACTACACATCCCAGTATAGCATCCCAGCTATCCACCCCACAACACTTGATACCCACATCCTGCCAGGAGTTTTTTCTAAGGATGTACAGATGAGAATCTCATGCGCTGTAAGGCATCTGGGAGAGTTGCCAACGAGAAATAAAATCATGTTTGCCAGCACCACGATGAGGCTGTGCCAAATTACCCTTGAATGGCACATGTGTGCCAAATTGCTTTCTAATTACATTGCTATCTAGATGAGGCAAAATTGTGTCTCTTGGAAAGCCAACATGTGAAGTCAGAGAATAGTTAGACTAGAGAAGGTCAATGGACATGGAAATGAGAAACAACATAACAGAACTAAGGGACAGTGAGTTTCAGAGCTGAAAGGGACTTTTGAAGCCATCTGGACAAGCCCTTCAAGGACACATCTTCAAAATCTAGTCGCCCAGATCCATGCCGTCAATTTCTTTTATTGCTTAAAATGAAGAAGTTGTGAGAAAGAGGAACAAATTAGCCTGAGCTATGATGGAATAAGTTCCATAGTGACACAAGCTAACATATTTAACATGCATTTGGGTAAAATGGCAAATTTCAAAGGAAATCTGACGTTTTACTATGAATATGTCCACCTGAAATTTTATATAATCTCCTCCTAACAAAATAATGAAAGGAATAGCCAATACTCCCCCAACTGCAATACATGCTGGGGCAATTTAGCTGAGCAGGAGATGGCTTCTAATTTGTTTCCTTTATGTTTGATGTTGAGGAAGCTTATTCATAAGCTAAGCCCTTTCTTGCTGAGATAGAAACATTTATGGGTTGGCGGATATTGAAGATGCCATTTGAAAATGTCTTTAGGTACTTGCTTGGAGAATTTCTTTTACAAATTGAACAATAGGAAAAATATTCCTGAAGTAGAAATATAAATATAAATTGACACAGTTTGGGACTGGATGTCTCCTAGGTAGGCAATCAAGGGATATTGGGAAATTTATTCAGTTATTTGAAACATAGCTTCAATAAAATGAAGAATCCTTCTGTTTCCTGATCCAGAATATTGTTATAATTTTAGGTAAAAGGTAAAAGAATTGGGACACAATTTTTAACTGATTCTATTTTATTCATGTATATTATGGCCAACCTTTTACAATGAGATTCAACATCCAAAAGTCTAAACAAATATCAGCATTTATATTAAGCCGGAGACTAGAAAGAGAAGGGAGTGTTCGTTCCAAATGAGATTTCTGGCATCTGCTGGCAGCTTTTCAAATTTTGCCTACACATGCTAAGCCAGCCAGTATCTGAGGCCCTTTATTTATCCAATTATCCTTCTATTCAGGGTTAGTACTGTGTTTTATTTTGTTTTTTTTTCAAAAGAAGGAGAAAAAAACCCTTCTTTATCCTTCTATATTCTAGGGCATTATATATAATAAGTATCACTAATGAAAAAAGTCAGTCCCTTATTTCTCTTGCTTCCTGCCAGTTTAACCAATAGAAAGAAAAATTAGCTAGTGAGACAGTCAGGGAAAATGAGCAGCAAAAGATGTTAGGTCATGGGCCATGTGAAGAGTCTAGCTTTGTCCTTTCTTTCATTCTTTCCAACAAGAAGATATATCTTCTCAATTGTGTTGAATTTCATTTCTGAAGCATAATTGTTCCTGCTTCTTAAAGATACATCTCTATAACAGCAGACACTACGTAGTGTTGACCTGACTCTCAATTGGCCAGTTTCTTCTGCCTATTAACTGGGCCAGCTCCTGGAACCGAAAGTACTAAGTCACTGTTTTCCAATCACAAATTAAGGCTACTATCTTATAATTAAGTTATCTATTGACCACAAAATACATAAAGGTCATTCTCTACTGCTCTGGAGTCTGACTCTCCCAAAAAACTGAGGTTTTCTTTATTGTTTTGGTACTTTTCTTAGCTACACTCAGATTCAGAGTATTGTTTGGGTTGTAATTTTTTTCAAATCTGCCTTTTTGAGCCCCCATCCACTTATCTTCAAATAAGATCATGCCAGATGCCACATGAATTCAGAGCAAAAGGCATTTTAATGAAACAGGATAGCAAGGTAAATGACAAGGAATTACATCAGGTAACAAACATCACTGCACCTATACTAAATGGTCAACATTTCCATTTACAGAGCACCAGCCCTGAAGTCAGGAGGACCTGAGTTCAAATCTGGTCTCAGACACTTAACATTCCCTAGCTGTGTGACCCTGGGCAAGTCACTTAACCCCAATTATCTCAGAAAAAAAGCTAAAAAAAAAGAAAAACATTTCCATTTATGTTCAGAAGATTGCTAGCAAGCTCCTCAGCTAATCTCTTGGACTCTGATATAGCAAGAAAAATACACAGTTAAATCCATCATGACACCAATCATGGTTAGAGATTAGAGTTCAAAACTGCTCTGATTACTAATTTTCCTTTTATAACTTCACCTTCAGAGAGGTTTTGTGCACTTTTTGTGCATTCCTAATGCTTGTCTTAGTGTCCCAACTGCTATGTGAGAAGCTTTCATTTTCATACACAGTATGATTTCCTTGTATAATTTCCACATATTTATGAAGTGATTGTCATCAACATATGCCAAGACAACTTAAGCAGTAGGGTTTTTTACACTCCCCCATGAATCCATCTCCCCTTTTTGGAGTCACTTTCTTCCTTTTGACAGATTCCCTTGCTCTACTCTCATACCCAGAACCCTGTTCCTCTTGCAATCCCCTCCTTTAAAACCTGCATTCAGAAAAGAATCTGATTATCAATCATTTACATCTTTATGACTCTTAAGCCAAATTGTTTCCTCCCCCAGGGATATTTGTACTTGTTTCTAACTGTGGAACAAATGGCTTTGTTCCCATCTAAAGGAATTTGGGGCATTGGTGAAGATGCAGAGAAATTACATTTGGAAAGGGAAGGAATGTGCTTTTCCTGACATCTTTTCATTCATACTCCATAGGTGGGTATCTCTTAAGATTGGCCTTATTACTATCAATGGATGGTTACTATGAATTTGGGAGGAGATATAATCTCTGGTTACAACTCAAATCAAGCAGTCAATCAACAAGCATTTATCAAGTATACCAGATATTGTGTTGGGTGGTGAGTGATACAAATATAAAGAATGAAATGATTCCTACAAAAACATTATATCATTATATATCACATTATATTATATGTAATATTATATAAATGTATATTATATCATATAATATATGTTACATATTATATATTATATTACATATATTATATATTATATGGCATATTATATTTTACTCCAAATCGCAATATAAGAAAGATAAGCACACAGGAAAACAGTAAACACTTATTAAACACCTACTATGTGTCAAATACTGTACTAAGCGCCAAAATGCAATTCAATTTAATAAGCATATATTAGGCCCTTGCTATGTGCAAGATACAGAAATCTAGTTACATCTATAGATATAGATATCCAAATACATGAATGTTCAACTACATATGTAATATTTATAGTCACTTGAGTGAGTTGAATTTATTTATTTAATATTAATTGTCTTCTCTAAGTACAATATTACACTAGATCATAATAATGGAAGATAGGAAAGAAAGAGGAGACATGGTGACTTGTAAGGACTAATAATCCTGTTTGGAAGGGACAAAGTTATTATAAAACATATGTAGCTTCATTTTATAATATTTATATTATATTTATAATATTGTGCCAAGTGCTAAGAAAATAAAATTCTGAGGAATGGCTCAACTCAAGGAAATTAATGATATAAAAGGTCTAGTGATGGGTTGGGGATGGAATACAGAGACATCTATGGCCTGAAGAACAATGATCCTAAGGGAGGTCCAGCTTCAGTATCTGAGCAAGAAACAGATTCCTCTCCTGATTGGTAAGAGTACTCTATAAGGAGCCTGATCAGACCATCTGCATGCCATGCTACCATTTTTGTACTTTTCCCACCCAGACCCCACACTTTCCTTGTTGAGGTCTAGGAACAGTAATTCAATCACTACTATCATTCTTGGGGAAAAAAAAAGGTGAAGATACTAAACTTTGATCCACATTCAGTCTCCAGAGTTCTCTCTCTGGATGTGGATGGCACTTGCCTTCACAAATTTATTGGAATTCCCTTGAATCACCTCATTATTGAAAAAAAAACCAAATCCATCCTGATTGATTGTGACATAATCTTATTGTTGATGTGTACAATTTTCTCTTGATTCTGCTCATTTCACTTAGCATCAGTTCTTATAAATCTTTCCAGGCTTTTCTGAAATCAGCCTGCTCATTATTTCTTATGTAACAATAATATTCCATTACATTCACATATTGTAACTCATTCAGCCATTACTTAATTGATGGGCATCCATTCAGTTCTCAATTCCTTTCTACTCCAAAAAGGGGTGCTACATTTGGAACTATGCTCAAAAAGTGATCAAACTGTGCATACCTTTTGACCCAGCAGTGTTTCTATTGGGCTTATATCCCAAAGAGATCTTAGAGGAGGGAAAGGGACCCACATGTGCAAGAATGTTTGTGGCAGCCCTTTTTGTAGTGGCTAGAAACTGGAAACTGACTGGATGCCCATCAACTGGAGAGTGGCTGAATAAATTATGGTATATGAATGTTATGGAATATTATTGTTCTGTAAGAAATGACCAGCAGGATGATTTCAGAGAGGCCTGGAGAGACTTACATGAACTGATGCTGAGTGAGATGGGCAGAACCAGGAGATCATTATACACAGCAACAACAATACTATATGATCAATTCTGATGAACATGGCTCTCTTCAACAATGAAATGTTTCAAACCACTTCCAATTGTTCAGTGAAGAAAGCCATATACACCCAGAGAGAGGGATGTGAAATGTGGAATACAACATAACATTTTCATGTTCTCTATTGATGTTTGCTTGCATTATGTTTCCTTTCTCAGATTTCTTTTTCTTGTAGATCCAACTTTTCTTGCACAGTAAGATAACTGTAAAAAATATATATACACATATTCGATTTGTCAAGTATTTTAACATAATTAACATGTAGTGGATATCCTGTCATCTAGGGGAGGGGTGGGGACTGGGGGGGAAAATTTGTAACAGAAAGCTTTGTAAGGGTCAATGTTGGAAAATTACTCATACGTACGTTTTGCAAATAAAAAGCTTTAATATAAAAAGGGGTGCTACAAACAATTTTGCACATGTGGGTCCCTTTCCCTCCTTTATGATGATCTCTTTAGGAAACAGACCCAGTAGAAACAGTGATGGATCAAAGGGTGTGCACACTTTTATTTTGGGCATAGTTCCAAATTGCTCTCTAGAATGGTTGGATCAGTTCACAACTCTACCAACGAAGCATTAATGTTCTAGTTTTCCCACATCCCCTCCAATATTTATCATTATTTTTTCCTATCATGTCAGTCAATCTGAGAGATATGAAGTGGTACCTCAGAGTTATCTTAATTTGCATTTCTCTAATCAATAGTGATTTAAAGCACTTTTTCATATGCTACCAATGACTTTAATGTCTTCATAGGAGCTTCTGCCAGAGCCTTCCTATGATCTATAATAATGATTTTTATCAACTCTGTTCCATGCATCTCTAACAGTGTTTCAGCCCAAGAGGTTTCTGAGAATAACAAGCACTATATGGGTTTTCAGAATCAGCTAGAGGGTGCAGTCCTAAAGAACCGAGTTCAAATCCAGTTTCAGACATTTACTGTGTGACCCTGGGCAAGTCACTTAACCCAATGGGTGAGAGAGAGAGAGAGAGAGAGAGAGACAGAGACAGAGAGAGAGAGAGACAGAGAGACAGAGACAGAGAGACAGAGACAGAGAGAAAGAAAGAAAGAAAGAAAGAAAGAAAGAAAGAAAGAAAGAAAGAAAGAAAGAAAGAGAGAGAGAGAGAAAGAGAGAGAGAGAGAGAGAGAGAGAGAGAGAGAGAGAGAGAGAGAGAAAGTCAATATACTTCTCAACTTCACCCTATGAAGAAATTTGGAATTACTACAAATGGAATTAAGAAGACTTGAATTAAAGTCCTGCTTCTGCTACTTATTAACCAATTAATCCTGGAAAAGTCAATTAATCTCACTCACCCTCAGTTTCCTCACTTGTAAAATGGGGATAATAATAGTACCTACCTCTCAAGCTTGTTGTGAGAATCAAATGAAGTAATATTTGTTAAATGCTTTAGAGCACTATATAAATTACAATACTATATGAATTCTAGATCATAGGAACTTTTAAATGCTAGAAGTCAAGGTTTTCTTTCTCCTGCTAGGAATGCAGGGCCAATGTGTTTTCTCTCTCTCTCTTTTAAACATGAAGTTATCCCAGTCTTTTATACCATTTATAACAGACCCCTTGTGGTTTTGGCCTGAGAAAGAAAACAAGTTGCTCCGGTGGGAAGTTGTCCCTGGTGACATTGATCCAGCTGGCCTCAGTTGGGGCTGGGTCTCTTGTTCGTGCAAGCCGGATGCTGATATGTGCCAAAATCAGCAGAGACCAAATATATGGAATTTCTCCATTTGAGAAGTTTCATTTACCCAACAGACCCAAGGAAAAATGAGGCAAGAATAAAGAATGGGTCCAAGTCTGAACTAAGAGCAGTCTGAGACAGCTGGGGAGGAAAGAAGAGTTTTTAGATGTAACTAGAGAAATAGGGATACCTTTTTTTTAGTCCAGATTGGAATGGATGGAGAAACCTCACTGGAGATCAAAATGTCCTGTAGTTGAAATCCAAGGTTTCAACTAATTATAGGCACTGCTGCCAGACTCATCCTGTCATCCATAGGAACAATTTATGAATTGCAGATAAAAGGAGAGGTGGTGGGATATGGGGAAAGCATGGAGAATTCTGAGGCAGAATTCAAGTCTCACCTTCAACACTAAGTCTGTGAGCAGAGACAAGTCAAGACAGTTAACTTTGCTGAGTCTTAGTTTCCTTCTTTGTAAAATGGAATAAATAACAAGACTTTTTATAGGTGAAGAAATGGTGGCAATTGCTTTGTAGACTTCAATGCGCTATGATCATTGTCAGTTGTTAATATTTTCCACTGAGTCCTATGCTCCTCCAGACAGTACATTTCTTCTATTTTAAACTTGAAGCGATCCTTAATGCCAAATTTAGAGTGTGAGCAACAAATGGAAGTCTAGGAAAGCTGTATAACTTTACTTCATACTTGACTTTGGATAAAAAACCTGGCCTGTTGATGCAACTGTTGAGCAGTTGTCTTGTAGCTAGAATTGCCTCCTCTTCCTACAATTGATACTCAACTGAAAGAGGAGGCAGTTGAGTACAGGAATTTTTAGCTGCTGTCTCTTGGGAATCTCTCTATTTCTTTTAGGGTTTGAAGCTGCCACCTAGCTAGTGAATTCCAGGAAACACTGGTTCCATCTATTTTTTTTTAATCAAGCACAGGATTTCTAAATAGGAAAATTTAACTGAGCTAGAAAACTCTGGGAAGGGTTCTATTTTTTTATACTTCTGACTTGGTATGGTTGTTTTCCTTCATTCTTGAAGAGAACCAAAATGATGTCACTATGTTAGTGTTAAGTGTGTCTGTGACTGATCAGAGCTATATGAGCTTGTAATACTCTACCACAGGTTGGGCATAAATAGTCCACATAAACTATTTGGGGTGGATTCTCCAATTTTGTGCATCTCACATTTCTTTTGAGCCAATTCAATTCTGCTTTGCTCATAGAGAACAGCCCCTTCTCTGATGAGGGTGTACCATGCTGAGTGGTCCTGTGTCAGTGTTTCCTATGTCATACAGTGACTGATCCTAAAGTTCTTAAGAGAGGCCTTGAGAGTGTCCTTGTATCACTTTTTCTGACCACCGAATGAACGCTTGCCCTGTGTGAGTTCTCCATAAAACAATTTTTTTGCAAGTGTACATTTGGCATTTGAAGACCTTTTCTATAGCACTGGCTCTCAGGTAGATGACAATTTGCCAGATGAAGGATAAGCCTATAGGCAAGAATTTTACCAGAAGTGAATAGCCTGTCTCCTCTCCACTCCACAATCTATTTTCTTTACCTTTGTAGGGAAGAATAATGGAGGCATCCTTGAACTCCTGGGGAATAACTTCTTTCTGGAATATAATCCAGAATGTTTCAATCAGCTTTTATATGAGCATGGACCTTCCACCTAGTAAATCTCAGCTGAAATATCACCATTAGGTGCTTTGTAACACAAAAGGAGCTCAATGATATTCAAAATCTCTTCTTCAGTTGGAATTTCAGTTAGGGAGGGATTGACTTCAACCTAAGGTAAACAGTCAATAGCTTCAGCATTGATTGATGATGGTCTGTTCAGAACATTATGGAAATGTTCAGCCCATGCCTTAGGAACATGTTCTTATCACTAATCAATGTAGCTGTATCTGCTGAGATGTTTCATAAATCTTTGGCCCCTAAATAGCCTTTATGGCATCATAAAAACTCTGGATTGTTACTATCAGCATCAAACTGAATTTCATCTGCCTTCTTACTGAGGCAAGAATCCTGCATCTTTCTAAGCTTTGCTTGTGTTTTTGATGGAATTAAATACTGCCATCTTAGAGATGGATGAACTATCCTGCTGATAAACCTTGTAGAGTTCTTGATTTTCATTTAACAGTTTCTTAATTTCCCCATCATTTTCATCTAACCAGTCTTGATATTTGTGAATACTCTGAAATAGATAAGCAAATGCATTGCTATACACTAAATCTCTGAAAGCTACCACCTCTTTTTCTGCTCCACCATTGCCAACTGTGTATTGGCTCAACTTTCCCTCCAAGTTGACAATAAAGTGTTCCTTGGAGAAGTTGACATTAATTCCTCTGGTAGTGTTTTTGTTTGGGGGCAACAGCTTTTGTTAAATGCAAATATTTAGCTTGGAGAGGATAAGTCTATAATCAGTCCAGCACTCTGCACCACACAGTGCTTTTGTCACTCTCACGTCCTGTTTCTTCTCCTTATGATCACATATTCTAATAAAATTCAATATTTACTGTGAGGATACATCCATGAGATTTTATTATATTAGTTGATGGTGAGAAGATCATGAGATGCACAGATCTTCAGTAGTAAGTGTCCATTTTCCATGTTTCCAATTCCATTCCTTCCAAGGACTTACTGCCATGTGTGATGGTCTGAGCCAATTCACCCAGAATTATAAGCTTGTCTCTTTTGGCACATTGATAATAAAGGTCTCCAGGCCTTCATAAATTTTTTCTTTGATCTTATCATGGTCTATCACGGTGGGAACATATGCACTGACGATAGTGTCATAGTGTTTTCCTGCAAATGGCAATCTCATTGTCATGAGCCTGTCATTCTCTTCTTCTGGAAGGCATACGAAATTATTGACTAGAATAGTTTTGATTGCAAAACCTATGGCAGCTTCACATCACTCTTCTTCACTGGGGCCACTTCAAAAAACATGTATCCAGCTCTGACTTCAGTTATCTGGCCTTCATTTGCCAGCCTTGTTTCACTCAGAGCTATTTGGAACCTGCTGAGTTCTCTTGCAACAAGTATCGTTCATCTTTCAGGTCTACTGGATTTTGTATTGCCTATAAGTGTGCATGTTCCATGTACTGATGGTGGATGGAATCATCCCTCCTACCAGAGGTACTGGTCTTCACTGAACACATCCCACACCCCAGGCCTGAGTCAAGTTCTTTAAGCAGTCAACGTATTTTCTCCTCTTGTTTGGGACACTGGTAAGTTCCAGTCAATCAGTTAATATGCATCAATGTGCAGATGCTGTGCTAAGTGCTAAGAATAGAAAAGGCAAAAGAGCTTACAGTCTAATTGGGGAAGCAGGGACAACACATTTTTTAAAAAGTTGAAAAGGGAGGAATGGAGTGGAGAAAAGAAGATGGAGGGAAATTATCCCTTGAGAAAGAGTATTCAGGATAGGGGCATGAAGGAGTCCTGGAGCACAATAGGAAAGGATGAGGTGGCTCTGCCTCCTTAAATAGAAGACCTCATAGGGGCTTTCTGATGTGCAACCTCCACCCTCTCCAATCGGGGCAAGGAGCAGGTGAGTTTCAGAAATGATATGATCTTGTAGGAAAATGAGTCCAGAAATTTGTCTGTGGTCACTCTTGACTCCATAATAAAGGACCTCTCCTTACACTCCAGTAACTTACACCTAGTCCACGGGAGACCCTGAAATGAGCTTTTACTTTCAAGTTCTCCATTTTGGTGTTGTATAATGGAGTACTCTTGGGGAACTCGTACTCTAGTGTTCATTCTTCTACTGCCTAACTGTATGAGCTTGAGCAATTCACCTGGGATTCAATTGCTTCATCTGTAAAATGAGGGGAATGGAAAAGATTATGCTAGATGCTATTATTATCTCCATTTTAGAGATGAGGAAACTGAAGCTGAGAAAGACTGTCAGTTAATCCATAGGCATTAATTTAGCATCTGCTATGTGACAGACACTGTGTTGAGAGCTAAGGATATAAAGAAAAGTGTGTGTGTGTGTGTATGGATACATGCATACATATAATGTATACACACATACATATATACATGCATATGTAGTGTGTATATATACATATATAGTATATACACATATATGGATAGTATATACATGCATATGTAGTGTATATATACATAATATAGTATATACACATATACAGATAGTATATACATGTATATATAGTGTATGCAGATAGTATACACATGCATATAGTATATACATACATACATATAGTACATACACATATACAGATAATATGTACATGCACATATAGTATATATATACATATATGTATATACACATATACAGATAGTATATACATGCATATATAGTGTATACAGATAGTATACACATGCATATAGTGTATACATACATACATATAGTACATACACATATACAGATAATATATACATGCACATATAGTATATATATATACATATATAGTATATACACATATATAGATAGTATATACATGCACATATAGTATAAACATACATAATGTAGTATATGTGTATATATACAGATAGTATATACATGCATATATAATGTATATATACATATATAGTATATACACATATATAGATAATATATGCATACATATCGTGTATACACACATACATATAGTACATATACATATATAGATAATACAGACACACATGTATAATATATACATGCATATATAGTATATACATGCATGTAGTATATATATACACACATATAGTATATATACACACACATACACACACACAATCTATCTCTATCTATCTACATGCCTATATATATGTATTGATAGTTCCTTCCTCAAGAAGCTCACAATTTGATGGAAGAGACATCTGTACAACTATATTCAAATAAGATATAAACAGGACAAGTTAGAACTAATAAACCTAGGGAAGACGCTAGAATTAAAGGGAGTCGGGATGGCTTCTCATAGAAGATGGGATTTTAGCTGGTGCTGGAAGAAAGCTGGTGAAACCAGGAGAGAGGTCTGAGGAGGGAGAGCATTTCAGGCAGGGAGGACCGCTGGGGGAAATGCCTGGAGGCAGGAGATGGAATACCTTGTCTGAAGAACAGTAAGAAAGCCAGCATCACTGGAGTGATGGTGGGAGGAAGGGGACAATACAGTGTAACAGGACTGCCAGAAGATAGGGATGCTCCAGGTTAAGAAATGCTTTGGATGTGAAACAGAGAATTCTATATTCGATCCAGGAGATCGTTGGGAACTGGCTGAATAGGGTACCATGGTCAGGCCTCAATGCGTGGAGAGGACTGAGGCAGGGAGTCTAATAGGTTTTTGGTGGGTGATGAAGGCTAGTACTAGGATGGGGGGGGGGAGTCAGAGAAGAGATGGGGAATACAAAAAGGGTTTTACCAAGGGCAAGCCCAGGACACTGGTTAGTGACTCAGGTAGGATGTGTATTCATTTTCTTCTGACTCCAACTCCAGCTTTCTACCCATCAAGCCTCCAGCTGGCTCCAATACAACCCCCAAGGTTTTTTCTTCTGGCTTTAAATCAATAATTTCATGACTCGATGACTTTTCGGATTCCTCCTGGGTTTAAAATTTTGAGTCAGATCTTCTATTATTTTTTATGTTTGTGGGTGTATTTCTCCAGCTACTCATCCCCTAAACAAAAGGAGGACTGGAAAAGTTAGTGAAGTTCAAGATTGTGCTTGAAATTCTGCAATAGATTTTTTTTTTCTTCTTTTTGCATGTGTTCATTCCCCGGGCGGACATTCAATGATAATGGTTCATTTGAGCAATTTTCATCCCTTTTGGATCAGGCCCTTCTCCCCGCCTCCAGGGGTCTCCCACTTTTTCTGAAATGTGTACCATTCCTCAGCCAAATTGCCTGGGATCATTCCGTTGGGAGAGAGCCTTGTTTGCATACTTTAAATTAGAGAGACACATTAAAGTATGCAGCACTTGGAGTTCTCCTGCACACCAATGTGGAGTGACTAGGGCCCTTAGGGAGGTAGTTGCATGAGACTTAACGGTTCTGACACCCGAAAGAGGTGGAAGGAGACCTCTCGGCACATATAAAAAATGTATAAATTGTCTCCAGCGTGTTTTGAAAATCTGAGCTGAGCATCTTTCTTATGCAGGTGTGACACATCTCTAAATAAGCGAGCCCCTGACTGGCTCCTGGTGGTTAGGGGATTTCTAATTAGATTTAGCTCTTCACAGCCTCCCACTCTGTTGGGCGGCAGAGCTGCTGGCACTGACTTCCAGAGCTGGGTCAGTTTTGCCGGAATTCTGAGACATGCCCGCAGTTCTCAGATCCCAAATCAGCAGGTCTCCAAGGAAAATGGACCACCCAAGAGAATTTCCCAGACTGGTGCTCACCAACCCAACCACGAGGTTGGGAAAGTGATCTTGGGTGAACAAGCATTTCGGAGGCCCCTGGATATCTCTTCTTAAGTAGACAAGTTTGCCTTGACGTTTTTATTTTAGCATTTGGATTCCAAAATGTGACAGGGCAAGATTTGTTCCTTTAGGATAATGGTGCAGAGGGACAGGCAATAATCCTGAGTGATCCCAGAAGGGGTGGGAAAGGTGAGACCAGTCCCCTCTCCAATCTCCTGTTCCAGCTGCTGACTGACTCTCGAATGACTTTAACTCAAATTTAGGATTGGACGACTATGTCAAAAATGTTTATAAGCAACCTGGTTCTCCAGAAGCTCATTCACTCAGACTCTTGGTGACAGGGATTTTCAATTTAGCTAGTAAAGTTTCACTATTTTTCTCAAGTGGCTTAAACAGTCCTGGCTCCCCTTTGTTTCTAATTAAAGACATCTGTGCAGGGAACTACTGGCTCTTTTATTTTACCTCTGCGTAAAAGCAGTGTGGCCCGTCAGAATTCTCATTCCCCCATGTCCCTGGCTCACTGGGTACTTTTAAGCCAATCATCTCTCTCTGGGCATCCCTCTTCTCATCTGCAAGCCAAGAGTCATATGCATCTAGTTTATTATGGTAGTCTGGGTCATTTTACTGGTCGGTGGTATCAAGGAGTAATAAAAAAAATGCTTTTGGAACAGAGTTCTGGTTTACCAAATGTCCATCTGTCATCATAAACAAATGTATTCTCTGACACTTTGGGTTTTTTAGCACCTAACTCTAATATTTGTAGAGGGTGCTTTGTAATAAAAGGCTAAAGGATTAAATGATACCTAGATGCTAAGGCAAGCAAACCATCTTCTTGGAGTTAAGAATACTTAACTCCCCCATATGGGAGAATACTCCCCCATATGGGAGAAATTAACTCTTTGTAAGCACTAGGGTGCACGGATGTAATGTGTAGAAGAGGTAAAAGGTAGCCAGAGGTGTGCTGTTGAATTTTAAAGAGTAGAAACACAGCTGTGCTGCAGGGACAGCTTGGATATGTAGTTGGGAACTCTGGATTTGGGTAACTGTCTCTAAGGTTTACTAGCTATATGACTGAGACACTAATCTGTCTGATTGTGTTGGTCACATTTATTCTGTTTCTGCTCTTAGAGTTGCTTTGAAGATCAAATAGGTTATGGATATTGTGGTTTATAAACAGAAAAGGATGATCAAAAATGAGGGTGACAAAAACTTGTATTCTAAAAAAAAGTTTAAAAAAAAGATCCTTCTTAGATGATCCAAGCAAAGTATTAGTGAGAACAAGGTTCCCCATCCCTAGATGGGCCACTACATATAGTTCTGGGATATAGACCTAATTCTAGTTGGTCACTTTGGTTTGCACCCTTTGGTCCAGCAGTGTTTCTACTGGGCTTATATCCCAGAGATCTTAAAGGAGGGAAAGGTACCCACATGTGCAAGAATGTTTGTGGCAGCCCTTTTTGTAGTGGCTAGAAACTGGAAACTGAATGGATGCCCATCAATTGGAGAGTGGCTGAATAAATTATGGTATATGAATGTTATGGAATATTATTGTTTTATAAGAAACGACCAGCAGGATGATTTCAGAGAGGCCTGGAGAGACTTGCATGAACTGATGCTGAGTGAAATGAGCAGAACCAGGAGACCTTTGTACATGGCAAGAAGAAGATTATATGATGATCAATTCTGATGGACTTGGCTCTTTTCAACAATGAGATCAGTTCCAATAATCTTGTGATGAAGAGAGCCATCTCCACCCAAAGAGAGGACTGTGGGAACTGAAGGATTGCACTCAACTAGAAAGTTTATGAGAAGTGGAATTATTTTCTGGGCCAGGGCTGACTCGGGTTGGTTCAGTTGGTTCCAGATCAAAATGAAATGATACACTTGTAGAGCATGGGTCTATTTAACAATAGAATGGAAAGGATATATAGCAAGGATGCAAGATGAGTTCCATATTTGCCATGATGGCAAGCCCAATCAACTCTTCTTACACTAGGCTTTTTTACTTAGATGACAAGGAAGTTACATTAATGGTTCAAACTTTCATCCTATGTATGCTTAAATGTTGAGGATGCCTTCATTGCCTTTTAGGGGAAAACTAACCTAGCATATATGGAGTAGTTGGTTGCTCTTAACACAGATGGTAATTAAGCAAATATCCAAAAAACAGTCTCTCTGATGAGAAAACTCATCACTTGATTGGCTACTGGATAACAAATTTGTTAGACCCTAGTGCTCTCCATGACATTTATTAATAGTGGTTGCAAATACCAATATTAAGTCTCTAAACCAAAGAGATCATAAAAAGGGGGAAGGACTTAAATATATAAAAATATTTATAGCAATTCAATTTGTGGTGGCAAAGAATTGAAAACAGAAGGAATACCCATCAATTGGGAAATCGTTGGATAAATTGTGGTATATGAATGTAATGGAATAATATTATACTATAGGAAATAATGAGCAAGCAGATTTCAGAAAAACCTGGAAAGACTTATGTGAATTGGTGCAAAGTGAAGTGAGCAGAACCAGGAGAACACTATACACAGTAACAGTAGCATTGTGCAATGATAAATAATAGACTTAGCTATTCTCAGCAATACAATAATCCAATCCAATTTCAAAAGACTTAAGATGGAAAATCCACATCCAGAGAAAGAACTAATGGAGTCTGAATGCAGATCGAAGAATATTATTTTCACTTCTTGGTTTTCTCCTGTGTTTTTTTTTTCATTTTGTTCTTTTCACTATGATTAATGTGGAAATATGTTTGCCATGATTGCACATGTATAACCTATATCAGGTTGCTTGCTAACTTGGGGATGGGGGAAGAGAGAGAGTGAGGGAGAAAAAATTGGAGCTCAAAATTTTATAAAAATGAATGTTGAAAGCTATCTTTATATGTAATAGGAAAAATTAAAATACTGTTAAATAAAACTTTATTACATGTAATTGAAAAAAACTAACTACTATTTACCCTTTAAAAAATTGTGGTTGCAATCTATATCATTGGAGAAAGTAATCCCACTAATGAAATCAGCAATTTTTAAAGATTACATTCTGGGAGAATTCTACTTTTTTGTACAGATTACAATTAAACTAATAATAAGAAAATAAAGCTAAACCTACCATTTCAAATTAACTAAATTGTTTTTAGTAATCCAAAATACTGAATCCATTCAATTTGGATACCTCAAACTCTACTGTATCTTGTATTTATGCAAATCTTCATTCTAAAGAAAACCATTCTCTCCTCAAAATGTCAAGTATTTATTGAGTACCTACTATGCACCAGATATCAAGCTAAAAGCTGGGAATAAAAAGAAAGGCAAAAACAGTCCATGTTCTCCAGGATCTCACAGTCTGGTAAGCTAGAAGCTAGACAACTTGTGAACAAGAATGTATAAACAAGATGTATCAAGAGAAACTGTGCAATAATCTCTCTTGATAATCAAGGGAGGGTGAAAGGCTAATTCTTAGGGCTGAGTATCACAAGGAGTCTGGGAAGGAAGGTATGCTTGAGTCTATAGGATTCAATAATTGCTTTCTTTGGTAAATGTCAGTGAAAAGTATCATCCCAGCCCGAGAGCTTAAAGTTACTCCTTCCAAGTGACTCACCAGAAATTTGCTTTGGAGGTTTTCATATTTAATGATTTTGGAAAATGGTCACTCCTTCCTACTGCTAATATAACTTGGCCCATGAAGAGATCCTGGGTGTGACTAAGTTGGCCCATTCTTTCTGGGCATAGCATTCTCTTTCTGGAGGCAGTTCAGAAGAAGGCCTGGGATGCATGGCCTGGGACCTGAGGCTGAACTCTATTATAATTTTAACACCTTGGACAAGAGAGGCTTCTCCTTTCAAACAGTTTCAGGCCATTCAAACATCAGAGGAAATAAGTAGCTGATGCTCCTAAAAGAGGGATGGTATACAATTTCAATAGGCTTGTGATGGAGAGAGCACCCAGAGAGAGCTCTAGGGAGACTGAGCATAGTATTTTCACTTTTTTGTTGTTGTTTGCTTTTTTTTTTCATTTTTTTCCTTTTGATCTGATTTTTCTTGTGCAGCATGATAATCGTGGAAATATGTATATAAGAATTGTACATGTTTAACATATATTGAATTACTTGCTGTCTAGGGGAAAAGGTGGAGGAAGGGAGGGAGAAAAAAATTTGGAACAAGGTTTTGCAAGGATGAGTGTTGAAAGCTATCTTTGCATATATTTTGAAAACAAAAAGCTATTATTAAAAAAAAAAGAGGAATGACCCAGGGATGGCTAGTTGAGAATTAAACGGACAATAATTATGACTAGAGCATTACTTTGTTCTGCCATATCCTATCTACATAAAAACTGTCTCCATCCTGTTTGGCTAGGATAGTGGTACAGTTGAAAGACCATATATAGAATCAGTAGACTGGGTTCTTTTACTTTTTTACTAGTATGATTTTGAGTAAATACTTTAACTTTTCTGGGTCTCAGTTTCCATATCTGTAATATGGAGTTGGGGAGGGTGAAATTTAAGTTCCTTCTAACTTTGAATTTATAATCCTAGGTTGTATATCATAGATGATTTTGTTTGCTACTATGGAAATATGTTAGTCTTTGAGACCTGGAAAAGACAAAGAGAATGGCTTATGATAAAGGAACTATGTCAAAAGGAGACTGAGGCAAAAGGTTTAGAAAAGAAAAAAAAAATAATAACAAAACCCTGGCCACCACCATTCAAAAAGGCATTGCAAGGATTTTCACCCTCTGCTTCCTGGCCTCCAGGCACCTCTTGACCACATCCTGCCTCTTCACTTCCTCTTCTTCTTTCCCAGCTCCGTGAATCCAGGATGAGAAATCTCTCACGACTGTGGCTTGGCAGCCAGGGATAGCCTGAACTCAATACAGCTGGCTGTCTCAGGGCCTGGTAAGTGCATTTATCTCAGAATCCTTGCTTCTTTGCTTATCTTATTTTTAGACTTATGCTGAAGACTTTTTTTTTAAAGGTCTCCAAAGAGGCTGACTCAAGTCAGGAAGTCAGACCGGATGCTGATGTTTAAGCACACCTGGATGGAGATTTCAGCAGCCCAGAGGAGCAGTTGCTTTAAAAACCCCAAAGTAAGGCAAATAAACATTTTCTATCAAAAACCAAAGACAGACAGGTAAAAGCCGGTTTCTCTTCTCCCTTAACAATGAGAATTTAATGGGCAAGGCAGGTGGCTGGTGTACCAAGAGACCATAAGCTATTGGTGATCTGGGAAGTGTTCCCCCAGACCACCTGTCTAAGAAACAGGGCAACAAATATAGTGATGGACTCGGCTGATAGAAACAGCAGCCGCAAAGCCCAAAATGATCTTCAGCTGACTACAGTATGGTCTGTGAATGAGTATTTTTAGTCTCATTGACATTTAATAGAAGAGTGATCTCTTTGAAAGAAGAATGAGCTGTTTAGTCATTTTTCAGTTATGTCTGACTCTTCGTGACCCCTTTTGAGGTTTTCTTGACAAAAATACTAGAATGGTTTGTCATTTCTGTCTCCAGCTCATTTAACAGATGAGGAAACTGAGGCAAATAAAATTAAGTGATTTGCTCCTGCTCACACAGATAGTAAGTGTGTGAGGTTGGATTTGATCTCAGGAAGATGAGCCCTCCTGACTCCAGGACTGGCACTCCATCCATTATGGCCCCACCTAGCTGGTCCAGAGATGAATGAGTTAGATTGTAAACTAGAGGGAAAGTATTGTTCACTTTTGTCTTTCTGTTCTCAGTAGTTCAGCTGACAGATGAGGCTAATTTTGTTTGATTGGAGAGGGCTCACTTGAAGTCAGAAGGACCCACCTCTGACAGTGAAGATCATAACATCATAGATTCATAACCCCAAGGACTTCTTAGCCAGAGGCCATCAAGTGGAACCCCTCATTTTACAGATGAGGAAATTGAAAGACAGAAATGTTAAGTCAAACAACTAATAAACATTTATTAAGGTTCTAGTATGTGCCAGGCACTATACTGACTACTGAGTTAAGTGGTTCTGCCTAGACTCACACAGTTAATAAGGATCAGAGGCAAAATTTGAATCCAGTTCTTGATTCTAAATTCAATGCTTAAACCATTAGCTTTGTGGTCAATGGTAAGTTCCTTCAGACTTTGTGGAGGATTAGCACCTCTGGTGTGAGAACTTGCTGAGCCTTCTTAGGGCTGTCCATCTACCTTTGGCATCCACCTTTTCACCTAACTCTGATTTGTGACTCCAAGAAGCTATACCATATGCAGTGGTCACACTTTTGTAAACCTTCCTGACTAAATCAGGATGAAGATAATCAACATCCTCAAACCCATAGGTGAATTAGGAGGATTGTCCTTCCCAAGCATGTGAAGACTTTCCCAGGAGAATGGGAGGATGAGAATTATTTGTTTCAACATAAGGGCAGCTGAAGCAGGTGCTGGAGAGCTTAGAGGTTGATCAGCTATTGACAATACCAAGGTTATCCTGCATCCCAGGCCATCATCAATCACCTGACTTTTGTCTTGCCAATGGACTTTGATGACACTGGACGAGAATGTGAGATTGGAGACTGTGCAACTCTGTCTCTAAATCCAATCTGTTGGCCACATCACAACATCACCCCGTAATATTATTGGTCCTCTTGGAAAACAAAAGACTGACAAGCAATAGCATCTGTCTTATTAGGTCATTGTAAAGAAATGAGAAGATATATGATATATGTTTTGCAAACTTCAAATAGCTGTATAAATATTAAATTATTATTATTATTATTATTGACTTGAACAGCTAGGAGCAACAGCTACTCCATATACACTAGCTTATTTTCTTCCTAAAAGGCAAGAATGGCATCCTCAACACTGAAGTATACATAAGACAAAAGCTTGAACCATTAATGTAGCTTTCTGATCATCCAAGTAAAAAAGCCTAGTGCAAAAAGAGTTGACTACTATATGAAAAAGTGCTCCATCCCTAGCTGTGTGTCCCTGGGCAAGTCACTTAACCCCATTTGCCTCAGCAAAAAGCAAAAAAAAAAAAAAGTGCTCCAAATCACTATTGATCAGAGAAATGCAAATTAAGACAACCCTGAGGTACCACTACACACCTGTCAGATTGGCTAAGATGACAAGAAAAGATAATGACGAATGTTGGAGGAGATGTGGGAAGGCTGGGACACTGATACATTGTTGGTGGAACTCTGAACGGATCCAACCATTCTGGAGAGCAATTTGGAGCTATGCTCAAAAAGTTATCAAACTGTGCATACCCTTTGACCCAGCAGTGTTTCTATTGGGCTTATATCCCAAAGAAATCATAAAGGAAGGAAAGGGCCCCACATGTGCAAGAATGTTTGTGGCAGCCCTTTTTGTAGTGGCTAGAAACTGGAAACTGAGTGGATGCCCATCAATTGGAGAGTGGCTGAATAAATTATGGTCTATGAATGTTATGGAATATGATTGGTCTGTAAGAAATGACCAGCAGGATGATTTCAGAGAGGCCTGGAGGGACTTGCATGAACTGATGCTGAGCGAAGTGAGCAGAACCAGGAGATCATTATACATGGCAATAACAATACTATATGATGAACAATTCTGATGGATGTGGCTCTCTGCAACAATGAAATGTTTCAAACCAGTTCCAATTGTTCAGTAAAGAAGAAAGCCATATACCCCCAGGGAGGCCTGTGAAATCTGAGTCTGGACCACAACATAGCTTTTCACACTCTCTATTGATGTTTGCTTGAATTTTGTTTTCCTTCTCAGTTTTTTTTTTCTTTCTAGTTTCTGATTTTTCTTGTGCAGCAAGATAACCATATAACTATGTGTGTGTGTGTGTATGTGTATATATGTATACATACATATATATATACATATATATATATATGATTTATCATGTATTGGACTATTTGCCATCTAGGGCGAGGAGATTGGGGGAAGAAAGGAAAATTTTGGAACAGAAAGTGTTGCAAGGGTCAATGTTGAAAAATTACCTTTGCATGTTTTGCAAATAAAAAGCTTTAGTAAAAAAAAGTTAAAATTAAAATAAAATTTTAAAAAAAGAGTTGACTAGGCTTACCCCTGTAGCATATATGGAACTCATATTTTGGCTTCCAATTGTATCACTCTTGAATTTAAAAGGATAGCTATGTATATGACATGTAACAAAATTCACTTCACATGTAACAAGTTCAGTTTGCAGTTCAACAAACATTAAGAATAAACCATGTGCTAGACATTCTGGCCAGCTCTGGGGATACAATGATACAGCAGTCCTGCCCTCATGGAGCTTACATTCTACTAGAGATCACCTGCCATGTACACCAATAAGTATAATACAAGAAAATTGATAAGGGAGAGATTATGAATAACTTCAAGATAGGTCAGGTCACAAGAGGTGGTACGTGGATTAAGACAAGGATTCTAAAAGGCAGAGATGATGCATTCCAGGCATGAGGAATTCTGGGAGATGGAGAATTAGAGGAATGAATAATAATAATCCAATTTGTCTCAATTTAGAGTTTGAAGAAGGGAAAAGGATAAAATAAGGAGGAAACTTTCAGTGGGAACCAGATTAGGGAAAACCTTCACTACCAGGTTAAAGATTTCATATCGTGTCCTATAGAAAATGGGAACCTACTGAAGGTTTTAAGCAAGAGAATGATGGAATGGCCAAACTTGTACATTAGCAAGTTTATTTTGGCACCTGTGTAAGAGCAGAAAAATTAGATAATAATGGTATTATTTCATATACTCTACATGCATATGTATATACACATATATTATATAGATATAGATATATCCACAACTGGAAGTCCCTTTTTAGAAAAGGCATCTCAAACTTAACATTTCCCAAAGAGAATTCATTCCCTCCCTTCCATACATTCTCTGCTTCCAAAATTCTTCATTACTGTCAAAAGTATCATCATCAACCCAGTCACCCAGACTCCTAACTGCTATACTATAGTGTTTGGTGGAGGTGCTCATCACCTCCTTTGGTTTCATCTCTAATGTGATTGCCAGATGTATACATGAATCCTAACCTCTCTCTCTAGAGATTGTCTCGAATCACTAGCTTCCTCTTGGACATCTCCATGATGGAGACAATGAAAAAAATAATTATGTTAATTATAATTATGTATAATTTATTTATATTTATAAATTTTGTATATTGTATATAATTATATATAAATAATTATAATAATTCTGTCAACATAGGAAGTTGACAGAAGGTACATTTAGTCAAGCATTTATTAAAGATTTCCTACAGGAAAAACTCCATGCTAAACACTGTATATACAAAGTTTCTGTCCTCAGGGAACTCATATTCTGATGGGGGAGACAACATGCAAAAAAAAAATCTGCATGCAAAATATGCACAATGTACCTGGAAGGTAATATTAGAGAAAAGGCACTGGGGTGAGGAGGAGAAGAGAGGATGTCTCATAGACATTTCAAACTCAACATTTCCCTTCAAATCTCCTTCTGAACATCCATATTAATGCCAAAGACACAATCTTCTTCCCAGTCACCCAGGCTCACAGCCCGACTCTCAAACTCGCTGCTCATATTCAGTCTGTTGCCAAGTCCTGTCATTTCTACTTTCATAATATCTTTCCTATGTGTCCCATTCTCGTCACTCACACAGCTGCCACCATTTTGTAGGTCCTCATTACCTCACACCTGGACTATTGCATTAGCCTCTAGTTGGTCTCTTGTCTCAAGTCTCTCCCTACGCCAATCCATTCTCTGATTAGCTGCCAAAGTAATCTATTTTAAAGCATGTGTTAATACCCTCCTCTCCCATCTTGCCTTTTTGCCTTTCCTTGTTCCTCCAGTACACAGAACAGTGCTTAGTGCATGGGAAGTTCTTAAGAAAGGTTTGTTGATTGATGATGACATTGGTCTATTGAGTGTCGTCACCCCTGTGGAGGGCAAGGATAGTTTCACTTCTGTCTTTGTATCTCCAGCTCCTGGCACGGTGCCTGGCACATAGTAGGCGGTTAATAATGCTTGTTGACTGATTAATGGGTAGGTGTGTGTTGCTCCCCAGAACCTGGCAAAGTTCTTACCAATGCTGGGTCCCTCATGGTTCTAATACCACTCTGCTTTTTACCTAAATATAGAGAAAGAGCAGGTTTTGGGAGAACAACTTTTTAAGTGCAGCCTAGCTAAGCCTATGTAAATTGTATTTATAACAAGATATAGATATGGATATGGATAAAGATAGATATAGATGCAGATATAGCTAGATCTATATATAAACTTTATTTTGTCCATTGCTATTACTGATATACATGAGAATACATAGAAATATGATATTCAATAAGTACATACATCTATGTATATGTGCATGTTATCTTCCTAAAAAGAAGTACATAAACTAAAATGGAGAAAACCTTGCTAGCTAAATTCATAATTAACTGTATAAATTCTGAAACTTAATTCTGACTATGGAAACCATAGGAACTAAAATTCTATCTCCCAAGCTCAATTTGCAGTCCCACAAGTGTCTGATGAGTGGAAAACACAAGAATGTTTTTTTCCATAATTTTGACCACAGGGAACTCCAATTAACAATGAATTCTATCCTGGTGGGATTTTTCATTAGCCCTTCATATTCCCTCAATAAGTATGTCAAACTCTGGGTCACACAAACCTCTGAGGGTATTTGTGGTTTTAGTCTGAAATCTTTGTGAGTTGAAATCTTTACAACCATGTAAATTAATCCAGATTCAGGACCAGAAACTGGACCAGGTCTAAATGTAGTTGGGCAAGGATATGTGCGTGGATGGGCTATAATAACATAGAAGACCTGACCTCAGACATTGATGCTCATTTTGGGGATTAGACTCTTCCCATTCATTGCCATGTGGATTTTGGTCAATATGACTGTTAAGCTTATATTGGGATGGTAGGACATTGTCAGGTTGTTGTTAGACTGAATTAAACAAAAAAATCCCCAATTATTTTGAAGATCTGTATTGGGGGAAAGCAAGATACTGCTTCTCAATGGAATTCAGTAAGCATTATTAAATAATTTCTATAAATCATGGAAAAATATCACACATGTATGTATGTATGCATGTATACATATGTTGTCTCCTTGAATAGAACCTAAGCTCCTTGAACAATTTATGTAATACTATTATTACAAATTATTACAATTAATGCAAATAATATTATTCAATTACAATGACAACTTTGAAAGACTTTAGAACTCTGATCAATGTAAAAACCAACCATGATTCTAGAAGACCAGAAATGATGGATACTATCCACCTCCTGACAGGGATATGATGAACTCCAAAAAAAAAAAAAAAAGACATATATTATTGCACATGGCCAATGTGGTAATTTGTTTTGCTTCACTATGCATGTTATTTCCAAAGGTTTTGGTTTTCTTTTTTGTTACTGTTCATTTCAGAGATGGGGGAGGGAAAATGAAAGGAAAAGAAAAGCTTAAAAATTTCTTTAAAAAAGTTATTTCTCTTGTATCAATTATGTACCCATGAAAGCCAAAGTTCAATTAAAGAAAATCTCTGAACTTCACAAACAGAGTGAGCATTTCCATATTTGTGAAACAGAAGGAAATGATTGCATGCAAACCCAAAAAGCTCTATTATGTATCTTAAGAATATGACAAATCTAACATGTATCAGAAAGAGAAAAAGGAAGGAAGGAAGGAAGGAAGGAAGGAAGGAAGGAAGGAAGGAAGGAAGGAAGGAAGGAAGGAAGGAAGGAAGGAAGGAAGGAAGGAAGAAAGGAAGGAAGGAAGGAAAGAAGGAAGGAAGGAAGGAAGGAAGGAAGGAAAGAAGAACGGAAGGAAGGAAGGAAGGAGGGAAGGAGGGAGGGAGGGAGGGAGGAAGGGAGGGAGGAAAGGAGGGAGGAAAGAAGGAAGGAAGGAAGAAAATTTTAGGTCAGAAACTAGATAATTGTGAAGGAACAAATGAATATACAGATACTAGAAGTCTTGTCATAACAGAAGGTCAGAAAGCAGGTATTTGGTCCGAAGGAGACATGGGAACATGCGAAAAATGAAATAATTACTTTGACATTTCAGCATTCCCTAATATTCCGGATTTCCTGTGAGACAGAACCTAATCCCAGAGAAGACTTCTTCCATGGTCTTTGAAAAGGAGACAATCCATGCTAGAGATTAATCAGTCAGAGACAAGGACAGATCCTGATACTTCTGCCACTCCACCCTACTATACCCCAAGTTCTTGGAAGTCTCCATTACCATTAATTGCTTCTCCCAACTCTCACATTCCACTCTACGGTTGAAATCCACTTGGAATTTGGGTGATCCTACCAATCATCATATCCTTTATTTGAGATTTTCTGAGGGACTCACTCACCAAAAATTATTATAGGCCACTAGGTTCTAGAGCATATGATGAGTTCCAATAACCCGGCAACTGCTGATTTTATGACTTATTTCAAGAAGAATGAATCAGACTGTGTCCTACTGGACACATCTCACTTATTTCAGCATAATATGAATATTATCCATCCTGGAATTGTGGGAGAATAATATGGGATTTCTGACTTCTCCACTACACCTTGTTTTTTGTTTTTTTTTTTAATTGGCAACATATCCGCCTTGAAAAAAAATGTGGCATGTGGGTTTTTGTACAAAATTCTCATCCGGGGCTAATTCCCTTTGGATAGCCATACTTCTTTTATAATGCTCTCCCGGGATGGAAGGACTTCAAATGCTTTTAGCAGAAAGCAACTTAATGGCAGAATGCTTGAACACTGCTTTAAGCAAAATTATATAGACTCATACATTCACATGTTTAGGGCATATTTCTCTCTACCTTGTCCTGCCCAGTCTATAAAATGTGTATAGGATGATTGAGGAGGTGGTAAGTCTGCTTAACCTAGTTCTTTGTTGTTTTTGTGCTAAGCACAAAATTGCACGTATTGCCCAAGCTGCCATGTATGTGTCCATGAGAAAGATATTTTTTCCTTCATTTTTGGCAAATGAAACATTAAGTCCAGGGTGTGAGCTGTGGAAAATGGCATAATTCTAGATATCATAAAATATGTAAAACTATTTAAATAACATCAAACGTCTAGCTTAACCTTATCTGGGACAGGAAATTCAGTGGTAATATAACACTCCGCTCTTAAGTAATACTATGGTGAGAAAGGCATGTTCAAGATGGTATTTTAGCTTGAACTTGTAATTCTTAAGTTTGATTGGTTTACGGGAAGAACCCCCTTTTTTTTCTTTTTTAGTTTTTATAACTTGCATTTCCAAGGTCAATAACATAACCTGGACAAGTGATATGCAAAGAAATATATTACATACTTATCTAAAGCACAACCCAATTTTCCAGTCCCCTTTGACCGGGATGTAAAGCCTCCATCTTTTTGACTGAGAACTTAACTTGACTTTTTTGAACAGAAGGACTTTTTCAGTAATACCAACAAACTTCACTGGGAAGAAGCCAAGTCTTGGGTTTTGCCAGAATACCATAAAAATCACTCAACTGATTTGTTCCTTTGGTTGTAAGCCAGGCAATCTTTCTTCCTATCATGTTCAATTTGGAGGACCACATTTTAGAGAGGACATTGATATTCTGGACTGTATTCAGAGAACAGCTGGAATGGTAAAAGGCCTGAAGTTATCCCAAGATAATCTGACAGTGCCGGGGATGGTTAACCTGGAGAAAAGAGAAGGCTTTTAGGAGATAAGATGGTGACATTTGAGTACTTGAAAGGCCATCATGGGAAAGAAGGATTCCATTTTTTTTTTTCTGATTGGCCTTAAAAGGAGTATTAGGGTCCAAGTTACAAAGAGGTAAATCAAGACTAGAAAATGGGTAACAAGTGCCTGACAATTGCAGCGGTCAAAAAATAGATTAATTCCACATCCAGAGGCAGTGGTTTCCTGTCTCTAGGGATCTTCAGGAAGATACTAGAAAACCATTTGCTCTCTCTCTCTGTCTCTATTTGTGTGTCTCTGTCTCTGTGTGTCTTTCTGTTTCTGTGTCTCTATCTCTGTATTTTTATCTCCCTATGTCTCTGTCTATGTCTTTCTGTCTCTCTGGATCTCTATCTGGGTCTCTGCCTGTATCTCTGTCTCCCTCTGTCTCAGTGTCTCTGTCTCTGTATCTCTCTGTCCCTGTGTTTCCCTCTCTCTGTGTGTCTCTTTGTCTCCTTCTCTGTGTGTGTCTCTCTCTGAGTATGTCTCTCTGGGTCCCTGTGTTTCCCTCTGTCTCTGTGTCTCTGTGTTTCCCTCTGTGTGTGTCTCTCTCTCTGTCTCTCTCTGTCTCTGTCTCTCTCTGTCTCAGTGTCTCTGTCCCTGTGTTTCCCTCTGTCTCTGTGTCTCTGTTTCCCTCTGTGTGTGTGTCTCTCTCTGTCTCTCTCTGCCTATGTCTCTCTCTGTCCCTGTGTTTCCCTCTGTCTCTGTGTCTCTATGTTTCTCTCTCTCTCTCTCTCTCTCTCTCTCTCTCTCTCTCTCTCTCT
>JAJPUD010000202.1:365555-379734 GCA_023553655.1 Myrmecobius fasciatus | reverse complement strand
TTCCCTTCTGTCTCTGTGACTGTCTCTCTGCCTCTATCTCTGTCTCTCTGCTTCTCTTCTGTCTCTGTCTCTGGGTCTCTGTCTCTGGGTCTCTGCTTCTCTGCTGTCTCTGTCTCTTTTCTCTCTCTGTGACTGTCTCTCTGCTTTTCTTCTGCTTTCTGTGTGTGTGTGTGTGTGTGTGTCTCCGGGTCATGGCCATTAAGTTTCACTCGAATTTCCCCAATCTCTGACCGGGAGGAGGGGAAGGCGGCCGGATCCCGGGCGGCCCAGGCTTTCTCCTCCTTACCTGCAGCCCCCCTTCAGCATCGTCCCCGCACTTTTAAGGGCTAAACATAAAAGCCGCGGCGAGCATAAACAGGAAGCTAGTGTTTAGGTGGGAGTTCCTAGGAATTTTATCCTCTGACCACAGAGGCCATGGGAGAAAGGAAATAGGAAAAACAGTGTAAATACCTGGGTGACTAATGACTCTGTCCAGCCGGGCTGGCTCGGAATATGAAGCCTGCGGTGTCCTCGGGGAGGCAGGGCTGGGAAAAGGGCTGAGGCCATCGTGGGGCATTCTGGGGGCAGACACACACGGTGAGGGAAAGGGGGAGGACAAGAGGGGGAGGATATGGGGGGGAAGTTTACTTCCCAAGATTAATTTCCACCCCTAGATGATGCAAAAAAGCACCCCCTTCTTTCTGAAGCTCCCCAGATTGTCGTTTTGAAGGCGGGGGGGCTGCCTCGATTGTCAAGCCTTGTAAGGTAGGCTGTCCTCTGGCGGGCTCGCATTGATACTGTCTAAAAGGATTTAGAACCGAGTGGGTACATTTGCACTGGCCCTGTTTCTGAAAAGGCAGCTGGAGAGCAGGAGCAGGGCGGCCTTTGTGAGGATATTCACCACCGGGTCCCCAAAGGATTGCCATTGTTCTCCAAGGGGCCCTCAAAGGGGATTTTTTTTTATTTTTATTGTTAGCAACATGCCTTGGGAGAGGGAGCCTTTTTTTTTCTCCTTCCCTCCGCCCCCCACCTCCTCTCTCTTATTTTCCCCCAGGCTGCAACAGATTTCCCTGCTGCCCCTGCGCCTCCCATGCAATGGAGGTGGGGCAGGGTTTCCAAGCTGACCATCTGCACAGGGAGAGATTGACAGCAACCCGGGAAGGCCAGCGCCTCCGCCGTATCCACCCCAGCACCAGGCCCCCGGAGCAAAGCGGGGACATCTGCTCACCTTAATTTAGAAACGCTGGCTCCCGTTTCACTGGAGCCCCTCGGCTTAACATTCTGCCCTGGCAAGGTCCAGGCTGAGGCCGGCCTCTCCGGGCTGTCAGAGCTCTCCTTTCCCAGGAGAAAGGCAGCTGAGGCTTTCTGGGTGGATGGAAAATGGAGGAGGGGTGGGGTGGGGCAGAGGACCCCCTCCTCTTCACCCCCCCCCACTTCCGTATCACCTGCGGGAAGCGGGAGACCTGGCTCTCGATGACTTTTGCTCCTGCTCTCGGCCAGGGAGGTCTGTTTCAGAAGGAGCCATCTGCAAGTGCTCCAGCTTAGGACCAGACAGAAAAGGGGGAAAGGGGGAGACAGGGAGAGGGAACGGGAATAAAGAACGAGACAGGACTTGGAGCTTGGACATGGACGAGGGGCCAGAGCCGTTTCCTAATGGGGAAACCAAAATCTAGCTTCTATTTTTTAATATAAAATGTATCCTAGGGGTAGCTGGATGGTGCAGTGGACAGAGCACCAGCCCTGAAATCAGAGGATCTGAGTTCAAATGTGACACTTAACACTTCCTAGATGTGTGACCCTGGGCAAGTCACTTAACCCCAAGTGACTCAGCCAAAAAAAAAAGTATCCTGATTTTCCTGACTTGGGTTCAAATACATTGTTGTTTAGTTGTGTCTGGTTCTTCAGGATACTAGAGTGGCTTGCCTTGTTTCCTTCTCTAGCTCATTTTACAGATGAAGAAACTGAGGCAAATAGGATTAAGTAATTTGCTCAGAGCCACCCAGCTAGTAAGTGTCTGAGACCAGATTTGAACTCAGGAAGATGTCTTCATGACTCCCGACCTGGCACTCTCTCCACTGTACTATCATTCCCTATATTGTATCACATTTATCTGGGTACTTGTCATCTCTATTCCATAATATAAATAATTATATTAAATATAAAACTCCATTGTATCATATTTATCAATGTATTGGTCATCTCCATTCCATAATATAAAAATTATATTAAATATAAAACTCCATCATATTATATTTATCATGTATTTTCTCATCTCCATTCCATAATATAATTATATTAAATATAAACTCTTTTGTATTATATTTATTGGCATACTGTCATCTCCATTATTGAATACAGACTCCTTGAGAAAGACCTGACACACTCACATTTATTTTTCATTTTCTCCAGCACCTGGCAAAGTCATTGGTATGGAGTGGGTCTTTAACAACCATTTGATCAATTTGCTTGAATTTTCTGCTTGCTCAAAAACTAGCCTCTCCTTCAGAACTGGCCCTAGCTACGTTGCTCCTTCCAGAACTTTTTCCTCCCCCTCCTACTATTGACAAAACTACAAATAGCCTTAACAGCCCAACATTGGCAACCAAGGAGGGAACATTAAGAAAGAAGAATGTACATCTGGTGAGGGATATATTCAGAAATAAATGTAATATGAAACCAAAACATACATGGAAATGACTGGAAAAGCTTAAATTTCAAATTAAAAATTTTTAATGAAGGGTTTCACAATTTAAAAAATTATTTTTTAATATAGACAGGTTAATTTCCTCTTTAATTTCTTCTTGTATGCTGTAGGTAAGTGACACTTCAGTAGGTCAACTTTGAATGAATCAGTCAGTCAACAAGCATTTATTAAATACTTTGCACTAAGCTGGATGCTAGGACTACAAATATAAAAATGACATTATCCTATTTCCAAAGGGTCTTATGAATATATATGTTCATAGGATACATGTGTGTTTGTATATATATATATATATATATATGTCCATAACTATATATATATATATATATGTCCATAACTATATATATATGCTTCTATATACATATATATGTATAATATATACATAAAACATTCAATGGTCCAATTAGACTGGCCTTATTCAGTGTTTCTCACACATGGTACTCTAACTGCAGTCTATGCTCATTTGCATTGGCCATCCCTCATGTCCAGGTGCTCTCCCTCCTCACATTCCCCTTTTTAGAATCCTTGGTCTCCTTCAAACCTCAGCTCAAACACTACCTTCTGCGTGGAGCTTTTCCTGGATCCAACCAGGTGCTAGTGTCTTCTACTCCATCCACCATAATTATCTTGTGGGGTTTTTTTAAAATATATATGCATTTATGTATGTGTGCTTAGTTAATAGAGAGTAGCCTGAAGAAAAGTTTAATTGTGAGAATTGTGGGACTAATTCACGGAATACTGAATAATTCAGAGTCACTGGAAATTAATTTACATCAATGCAAATTACTTATGAGTGTGTGTGTGTGACTGTGTGTTCCTGTGTGTAATAAAAGATAAGGCAGCTAAGATTCTCAGTGAATAGAGTGCTGGGCCTCCTGTCAAGAAAATCTGAGTTCAAATCTGCCCTCACACTTATTAGTGTTACCCTAAGCAAGTCACTTTACCCTATTTGCCTCTATCAAATCTCTAGAGAAGGAAATGGCAAACCACTCCAGTTATCTTTGCCAAGAAAGCCCCAAATTGGGTCATGTAGAATCAGATATGGCTGATGCAACTTAACAAATGAGGGATGAGATATGAATGGACAAAAGAAATAATTTCTAGAATATTAAGTTCTTGAGGATTGTGAGCATGGGTACCAGTTCTTGGAGGAGCAGCAGCAAGAGCCTATAGCTACAATCTAGAAAGCAAAGTCCTGGGAGTTTACCTTCTGCTATTGCTACAAGTTACTCAGATGGAGTAGGTTTAGTGTGAAGGAGGTTGCTTGTCTAGCAATCTCCCAAGTTGATGTTTTCTTTTTCCCTCTGTGGTAGTCCCTTAAAATGATACCACAAATTTGGTTTTGGAAGGAAGGGAGTAAAAGAGGGAATCACTTATGTCAAAGGGTAGTCCTGCTAGAAAACTCAATATTTCTGAAGGCACAGAATACTGCAATCAGTAGGGAGGGCTTTAGCACCTTGGATAAAAAAAAAAGGGACTCATTAGGAACTGAGGAGAATTATATTGATTGTTTATGAGCTACTGCGAGTCACCTATGCATTTCCACTCTTTCTGTGAATGACTGATTGAATGAATAAAAAAATTTATTAAGTGTTTACTATGTGCAAAGCACTATGGTTAGTGTTAGGGATACAGGAAGAAAAGTGACAGTCCTTCTCAAGGAGCTCACTTTCCAATGGGGAAATTAATATATAGAATCAATTGCAGCTGCAAGTCAGTTGGAACTTATCTGATAGTCCAAATGGACCCAATGACAAGAAAACATACAGTAACATATCTTCTTGATATTCCATTTATAAAATAACATTTATTAAACCCTTTGTCAGTGATTAGACTTTGGTGGTGAAAATTTAGTTTTCTGATTCTTCAATGATTGCTTAGTAGGCCAGGACTATATAGTACCTGCAGAGTCAGTTGCCAAGGTACATCTTCAGAAAAGCTACCGGGTATCTGACATACATATTGTTAAGCTTTAATGCTTGCATAGGTATCACAGGCCCCTATTATCTACATCTGTGGAAACTTAGGAGTTATATTTGGAAATGTTCAGAGGCAATTCTGGTTAGAAGCAGTATGAGGCAAAGAAAGAATAATATATTAGGGTTAGTTCCCAAGTATGAACTAGATCTGGTCCACAAAAGCCTATATAGCCTGTATTTATTATGTATCTATTTTCTATCTACTTATCTAAATATTGTTGTTCACTCCCAATATAATGTGAATTCCTTGAGGGAAAGAATTTTTTGATTTTTGTCTTTTTATCCCAATCACTTAACAGAGAACCACTGTAGGTTCTAATAAATGCTTGTTGAATTAAATTGAATTGAATGATAGCTGGGTGCCAGATTATAAAGGATTTTGAAAACCAGCTTGAGAGTTTGGACTTTTTAATTCAGTAGGTAATATGGAGCATTTGAGGAGAGAATGATATTATTAGATCAGTGCATTAGGAAGATTAATCTGGCACTGGTATGCAAGATTGATTCATTGGAAAAAAAAAAGGGGGGAAGCCGGGAGATTTTTGAGCATTCTATTTCAGAAGTCTGAGCAAGTGGTAAAAGAACCTGCATCAGGGGCAGTTAGTAGAAATCAGAGCAGTAAATAAATAGTAGTTTTGCATCTGAGGCAAGCAGTTTAAAACAAGGGTCTGGAACACCTACCCAGCAGAGAGTGAGGGTGGAACAAGATGAGGTCTCTGGACCAGGGATAAACAGAAAAGATGCTGACTACTGGGAAAGTAACCACCTGGGTAGACTAATAATTTATTTTTGCAACTAGGTGATAGGTTCAGGTTTGTTTGATTTTCCCCTTATATTCTAAGAGCTTTCAGTGGCTTCCAAATTTTAGTGCCTTAGGACAAAGTTCTAGTTGCCTCCTTAGTTACAATTCCTGTTAGAAGTTCAAAGTCATAGAGATAGAAGTAACTGTTCAATTCATTCCAAAACCCCGTATTTATTGAGCTCCTAAAATCAATTAAAAAAAATTTTTGCTAGGTTAAAAAGAATGGTTAGTTTAATTATCTTCATTTTTAGGTAAAATATTTTTTACAGATGGGATTTTCTAGATAATTGACAATCTCTCACTTACTCTACTTATCCTACTGGTATAGATATGGGTCGTTGATTCGTGAAATACATTCAAAGGAACACTAAACTGGAAGACAGAGAATCCAAATTCTAGTTCTGGTTCCAACTAGTTGTATGAAACTTGATCTAACCTCTCCAGATCTTATTTTCCTCCTTTATAAAATAGAAGGATGTGAGCTGGATGATCTTTATGGAGTGAACTGGTAGAAAATATTTAACAATCACCTCTCTCGGGATGGGTGGGGAATCTGCCCATGAAACACTTTAAAGTTTAAACTGCATTGTTAATTTTTTCCATTGTTTTTTAAAGTCCAGACAATCAACAAAATAGTAATTCAAGTAATTCAAGTTTGGAGCATTTGCCATTTTCTGCATCAGTGCTCTTGAAAGCCAGGTTTGAGCTGGCTCCAGGATCCCCCTGTGACTAACTGATCTTTGTACCTTGTGTATAGAAGGGCCTTCATAAATGTTTTATAAATGCTTGAATTGAAATATCTCTTCTAGAATCTTAAAGGCAGGAGTGTTATATAAATAAATGTCAAAGAGCCAGCAGACATATCTGGTATCAGATAGAATTTTTAAAAGCCTGTTACCTTCTTTATGTCACAAAGCTCTTATTTCTGTATTAGAATAAGCACCAACATATTCAGTTGTTAATTTTTTCTTTTCAAAAACTGCCCCTGTAATTTTCACAAATTGCCATCAGGTGGTGATATTTGGGTTGTGCTCTCCAATTCAACTAGGTATGTGTGCCTAGATGAGAACTAGATCATTTATTTATTAAATAGATATTTAATAGATATGAATGCTGATTATATCAAACCCTGTAGATATTAAGATAGTTATAACCCAGACCCCATTCTCAAGGAGTTTTTAATCTAATAGGGTATTTTTTAGAATGCAAAAGTTGGAAGGGATATTAAAGATTGTCTAATATGATGTTTTCATTTTAAACTTAAGTATTGGAACTCTTTTTTTTTTTAATTTCAAAAGGACTAAAAAACTTTTTATTATTTAAAAATATTTTATTTTTCCCAATTGCACGTAAAATACTTTTTAGCATTTGCTTTTAAAAATTTTGAGTTTCAAGTTTTGTCCTTCCTTTCTTTACCTTCCCACTCATTGAAAAGTAAGCAATTTGAAATATGTCATACATGTGCAGTCATGCAAAACATATTTTCATATTAGTCACTGAAAAAAGACACACACAAAACCCAAGGAAAAAGAAAATTTTTACAAATATATATATACTTTGATCTTCATTCAGATTTCATCAGTTCTTTCTCTGCAGGTGGGTGGCATTTTTCATCATAAGGCCTTTGAAATTATCTTGGATTATTGTATTGCTGAGAATCACTAAGTAATTCACAGTTGATCATCATACATTATTTCTATTGCTCTGTACAGCATTCTCCTATTTCTGTTTTTTTTTTTTGCATCAGTTCAAATTTTTCCAGGTTTTTTCTGAAAGCCTCCTGCTTGTCATTTCATATAGCACAATAGTATTCCACCACAATCATATATCACAACTTGTTTAGTATTCCCCAATTGATGGGCATCCTTTCAATCTCCAATTTTTTGCCACCACAAAAAGACCTACTATAAATGCAATATGTAAATACTTTTCCTTTTTTAATGTTCTCTTTGAAATATAGAACTAGTAATAGAAATACTAAATCAAAGAATATACAGTTTTAGAGCTCTTTGGAAATAGTTCCAAATTGCTCTCCAAAATGATTGGATCAGTTTATACCTTCACCAATAGCCCATTAATGTCCCAATTTTCCCATAACCTCTCCAACATTTGTCATCTTAGTCAATCTGAGAGATACAAGGTGGTACCTCAGAGTTGTTTTAATTTGCATTTCTCTAATCAATAGTGATTTAGATTTTTGTAGAAAATTTTTTTTCATATAATTATAGATAGCTTTGATTTCTTCACCTGAAGACTGCCTGCTTATATCCTTTGACCATTTATCAACTGGTGAATGAACTTGAATTCTTACAAATTTAACTCAGTTCTTTAATCTTTGAGAAATGAGACTTTGTCAGAGAAACTTGCTAGAAAATCACCCCTCCCCCACCTCATCCCAGTTTTCTGCTTTCCTTCTAACCTTGTTTGCATTACTTTTGTTTGTATAAACCTTTTTTCACTTAATGCAGTCAAAATTATCCATTTTACATCCCACAATACTCTCTACCTCTTGTTTTTGTCATAAATTCTTCCTTATTCCATAGATCTGACAGGTAAACTATTCCATGTTCTCCTAATAACCTCTCCTAAGATCTGGAGAGGTTAGATCAAGTTTCATACAACTAGTTGGAACCAGAACTAATTTGCTTATCTTGTTATACAGTGTGAGATATTGTTCTGTACCTAGTTTCTGCCAAACTGCTTTCTAGTTTTCCAATCAATTTTGTCAAATAGTGAGTTCTTATCCCAAAAGCTTAGAGTTTTGTGGTTTGTCAAACACTACATTATTATGATCATTTACTACTGTGCATTGTGTACCCATTCTATTCTATTGAACCCCAACTCTATTTCTTAGCCAGTACCAGATTGTTTTGATGCTTACACTTTGTAATGCAGTTTGAAATCTGGTACTGCTAGGCTAACTTCCTTCATATTTTGTTTCATTCATAACAAGTTTTAATTTAATTAATTTTTTAAAATTTTTAAAAAAAAGTTTCCCAGTAAAATAGCTAAATAATAAATGGCATAGAAACATGGAAATGTTAATAAGATTCAGATACTCAGATGGAACCAGGATTTCATGAATGAATGAATGAAAAAGCATTTACTAATGCTTATTATGTGCCAGGCATATTAATCACTGGGTAAACACTTTTTTTTAAGAGGCAATATCTACCCTCAACTAGGGGGAAATAACACATATATGGGTGTGGTGATGGGGAAGATAAGTTTGTTTAGGGGAGAAAAAGGGGAGAAAGGTTTTGTATCTTACTGGTGACAGACGTGATGAGTAATCTGTATAGATGGCTGGATGTAATGTGAAGCTGATTTCTAGTTTAGTGTTTAGAGCTAGCAAGAAGTTATTGTGAGCTAAGTGGGCTAGTTAGCCAACAATCAATCACCAGTCAACTGAGTTTGGATCCTAAAGTAAGAGTTCCAAAGATGAGTGGATTAACTCCCCTAGGGATAGGGAACTGGATTCTAGAAAACTCACTGTGAAGAGCCAGTGTTCCCATCAGGCATAGGGAGTGCAGGTCCAGGTGGAGAAGAATAGGTCAATGGGTCAGTGACTGGCAGATGGTGAGATGGCTAAATGAGATGTGAAGCATATGGATACTCTTTCTGGTAGTGTACATTGAAACCCCCCCATACTTGCACATCCTGTGTAACTCCTATCCCACACCTTCCTATAAATTTGCTGCAGATGTTCTGCCCAACCTGTTGGACCCATTCTCAATTTCTCTTGATATTTTTGAGAATACAAATGGAGCCCTCTGGCTGGCTGTCAATTAGCAGTAAACCAATAAATATTTATGTACCAGCACTGTGTTAAGTTCTGAGAATATAGAGAAAATGCAAAAATATGTCCCTACCCTGATACATTGTTGGTGGAACTGTGAACGGATCCAACCATTCTGGAGAGCAACTTGGAACTATGCCCAAAAAGTTGTCAAACTGTGCATACCCTTTGACCCAGCAGTGTTTCTACTGGGCCTATATCCCAAAGAGATCTTAGAGGAGGGAAAGGGACCCACATGTGCAAGAATGTTTGTGGCGGCCCTTTTTGTGGTGGCTAGAAACTGGAAACTGAAGGGATGCCCATCAATTGGAGAGTGGCTGAATAAATTATGGTATATGAATGTTATGGAATATTATTGCTCTGTAAGAAATGACCAGCAGGATGATTTCAGAGAGGCCTGGAGAGACTTGCATGAACTGATGCTGAGTGAAACGAGCAGAACCAGGAGATCATCATACACAGCAACAACAATATTACATGATGATCAATTCTGATGGACATGGCTCTCTGCAACGAAGAATTGTCTCAAACCAGTTCCAATTGTTCACTGAAGAAAACCATATACACCCAGAGAGAGGGAAATGAAATATGGACTACAACATAACATTTTCATGATCTCTACTGACATTTGTTTGCATTGTGTTGCCTTTCTCTGATTCTTTTTTTTTTCTTGTAGATAGGATTTTTTCTTGCATAACTTCTCAAGCATTTCAACATTATTAGCATGTAGTGGACTTCCTGCCATCTAGGGGAGGGGAGGGGACTGGGGGTAAAATTTGTAATGGAAAGCTTTGTAAAGAACAATGTTGGGGAAGTACCCATACATATGTTATACAAATAAAAAGCTTTAACAAAAAAAATAATAAAAAAATAAAAAAATAAAAATATGTCCCTACCCTCAAGATATTTATAGTCTAATAGATGAGGTGAGGGAGACAGACCTGGATGACTGGAAGGATTGTGGAGTTCTCAACAGTAATAAGGAAGTTGGGAAGGGAGGTGAGTTTGTGTTTTGGTTTTTATTTGTTTATTTGGTTGTTTTTTTTGTAGGGAAAGATAATCAGTTTTGTCTTGGAAATGTTGAGTTTAAGATGCTTATGGGAATGCCGTTCAAAATATCTATCCAAGGCTGGAGTTCAGGAGACAGATTAGAACTAGATGAAAATGGCAAAGTATCATCTTCATGGAGAAGATAGTTGAACTCATGGAAATTAATGAGGTTGCCAAATAAGATAATAGAGAGAAGGGAGAAGAGAATCTAGTCTTGGGGACAGCCAGAGTTGGGGGACGTTGAAAAGGAACAGTCTGTCAGGCAAGGCAGAATAGATAGATATACCCAGATCTCAGCATTTGACCAATTTATTCTAACTATTCTCATAGAGGTATCACGGGACAGGATACAGTGGAGAGATCATTAAACCTGGGATCAGGAAGACTCGAGTTCAAATCTACTCAGACAAGTACTAGCTGTGTGATCCTGGGCAAGTCACTTAATCCTGTTTGCCTCAGTTTCCTCATCTGTAAAATGAGTTGGAGAAGGAAATGGTAAACTTTTTGTCAATGGAGTCTTGAGGATTCAAACATGACTGAAATGACTGAATAACAGTCACAAAATTCTCATAGGAACAATCGAGTAGATGAAGAGTGCCTGTTGTACAAGCTATAATATGGGTTTTATCTATCTTGGAAAACGCTGCACTTAGACAATAAAGGGGGCACAAAGTTGACCTGGAAGAGGAGAGCATGTCTGTTTTAGGAAAACTTCATTCTTTTTTTTTTTTTTTTTGCTTTTTGCTGAGGCAATTGAGGTTAAGTGACTTGCCCAGGGTCACACAGCTAGGGAATGTTAAGTGTCTGAGATCAGATTTGAACTCAGGTCTTCCTGACTTCAGGGCTGGTGCTCTATCCACTGCGCCACCTAGCTGCCCCAGTTTTAGGAAAACTTCAGACCCCAAGCACAATGCTTAGTACATAGTAAGTACTTAAATGCTTGCTTTCTCTCTTTCTCTGAAACAAAATTATCCTATCAATTGCATATTAGAGTCTAGACACTCAAGAAGGGTAACTCCCAGCATCTTTTTAGAATTTTATCTACAATGGCTTTCCAGTTACTGATTTAACAACCTACTCAGCATGTTCCAAGCAATTGCTTTCAGATCCAAAGGAAAAGAGCCCTTTTTTTTAAAGTCACATGATCCAATTTGAATAGGATATTAAACAGGATTTTAATACTTATTTTATTTCCAATTTAATGTGACCATTATTCAGAAAGAAACAATTATCAAGATTAGATGACAGAGTAATCATTTGCACATGTAGCTTTCTTGTAATAATAATAATATCTCATGTTTACATAAATAGCATGTAATAAAATATTATTTAAATATCCTATAGTAATAATATTAGTAGTTCACACATTTTAAAAAATTTAAATATTAGTATCCCCATTTTACTGATAAGGAAACTGAGTTTCAGTTAAGTGATTTTCTCATAATCAGGTAGCTAATAAATAAATGGCACAGCAGAAACTTGAAACCAGGTCTTCTGACTTTGATGCTTCTTCCACTACATAATAAAATAGTCAAATCACTCAAATCTTTGCTTATCTGTTATAAGTAAAGTGTTCACAACCCATTCTGTGATATGGAGGGTAAACTCTTAAAGAGGAACATCATAGAATATAATCATAGAGTCAGAACTGGAAGAAATCTCAACTGTCTCCTAGTCTTGGATCTAAATAGGTCAAACTAAGAGGAATCCAAACAGGTCAAACTAAGATGGAAATTCAAAGGCTCTTTGAGAAACAAAAGCATAGAAATGTCTCTCAGGCCACATTTATAAAGCTTACAGCTTTGCCCTACAATGAAACCTTTATTTCCTAGGACATGAACCTGTGAGAGGTTTTCTCAACTAAATATTTTTGGAGGAACCTGATTTCAGACTTCAGTTCTGATGCACTCCTAAAGGCTTTCATCTTTAGCCAGGAAGCATGGGACATTCTTCTTCAAATGTTTGCCCCACTATTGATATGGGGGGATATTGATTTTGGGGATATTGGTGCCATCCTTCTAATGGTAAGCATGCTGGACCAGGCCAGTAACATGCCCTTGAAGACCTAGAAGCACTCATATTCCAAAAATGATGTTTCAAAAAATTAGAATTTTGAAACCAAGTTTCTTTTAGTCTTTTTACTCTAGGCAGAGATAAGGTACCTACATTTTGGAGTCTATATTCATTAAGAGTGGTCATATGGTAAAAATGGAAAGAATACTAATTGTCCTATCAGAAGACTTGGGTTCAAATGTTACCTTTGATACTTTTTTACCTGGAAAAGTCATAAAATAAGGGTGGGAGATGAAGATGCTCTGAGGTCTCTATAGGCTTCCCCACTTCAATTAGAATATTCTTAAAGATAAAAGTGATTAACAAAAACTAAACTATATAATATTGCTTCAAAGGATTTTATAGTCATATGTAGTAGGAAATGTACTTGATCTGGAGTTAAGATATATATTATCTCTGTAACTTAGAGCAAGTTATTTTTGATTCCTGAAGACTCTTTAAAATGAAGTTGGATTAGATGGCCTCTGAGTTCCCATTTAGCTCTTAATTTAAGGGTTCCCAATATGAGAAACTTGTTAAGGGAGTATAAGGAATATTTAGCATGTAACTATATTATTCTATTGAAGCTAATATCTATTTTATGTTTTATAAGCATATAGACAGTAAGCTCCAGAACTGATTTTCTTTCATATTGAATGTTTGATATAAGAACGTTTACTGAGAACCATGGGGTTTAGGCACCAAAAAAGACTGGGAAATAGATTTTATGATCCAAATTAGGAAAACCTTTCATTGACTTTTGCCATACAAATAAAACCTAAATTCTTAACCTAGTACTAGTATTTGTTATTGTTTAGTCATTTTTTTTTTGGCTAAAGCAATTGAGGTTAAGTGACTTGCCCAAGGTCACACAGCTAGGAAGGGTTAAATGTCTAAGGTCAAATTTGAATTCTGGTCCTCCTGACTTCAGAACTTGTGCTCTATCCACTGAACCACCTAGTTGCCCCTGTTCAGTCATTTTTTAGTCGTGTTCGACTCTTTATGACCCCATTTGGAGTTTTCTTAGCAAAGATACTGGGGGGGGGGAGTTGGCCATTTCCTTCTCCAGCTCATTTTACAGATGAGGAAACTGAGGCAAATAGGGTTAAGTGACTTGCCCAGGGTCACACAGCTAGGGAGTAGCCGAGTTCGATCTAGGAAAATGAGTCTTCCTGACTTGCATTCACTATACTACGTAGCTATCCCTAGGACTTAAAGATTATCCTAGACTGCAGTTTTATCCCACAATTAGTTACTGTGGTACATTTTATGTTCCCCTCAAACTGAGCTTCTCATTGCTCCTTTAAACACCCATATCTTTGCTTAAATGGAAAAAAAAAGATTTATTCTCTTAAATTACTTTTTCCATCTTCCAATACTTAACTCAACCTAATGAAATCCTACTCATTCAAGTCCTAGATCATATGTCACTTTCTCCACAATGTCTTTCCAGAGCCTCCCACATAGAACTGATCTTTTCTCTGAGCTCTCATGTTGCTTTTAGATCCACAAATCTATCTAGGTGTATATATAATTATTTGTACTTTTGTCTTGTTTCCCTTAGTAGATGGAAAGCTCCTTGAGTGCAGGGATTCTATAGATGCTTTTCGATGTTGACTACAGTGCTTTTGTGCAAAGAAAGTACTTAATATTTGTGGCATTTGTAGTTTTGAATCTTCCTTGGCTTTTGAGAAGGAATCAATGCAAGAATTATGTCTCTTCTAGAAATGAGAGCAAAAATTACAGAAGCTAGAATTGAGGCAGGGTAAGAATAATGTGGGAAGGGGAGGAGAAAAAAGGATTGGGGACAAATA
>JAJPUD010000202.1:305555-360555 GCA_023553655.1 Myrmecobius fasciatus | reverse complement strand
TACAGTCCCCTTGAACAAAAGAGGTACAGTAGAAAGCAGAGCCTTGCATATTGTAATGATTTGGCACAGAGAGGAAGTTGAATGGAGCACCAAGTCCAGGAGTAAACCTCAGGGCCCTACAGTGCAGTCTTGTAGTATGAGACCTTATTAATTCACGGCTAATTAGAGCCAAGGAAAACCTTGGGTTCATATTGCTTCTTGAAGAACTGAAACCCAAAAGAAAAAGGATCTCCAATTGCTCAAATGCCTCGGTTTTTTGAGAGTAGGAACCTTCTTCATTGTGTACAAAAATTGTGATTTTGAAAAGTTCCATGTGACTCCAAATTTAAAGCCATTATGCAGTCTCATGATTAAAAGTATGGGTTATGAATCTTTTTGTAATGCTAACTTTCCCCTCTTTCTCCAATTTATGTCTTCTATTAATTAGTTTTTTGTGCTTTCACTGGAGTCCTACTTCCCCATCTCATCCTGGCATTGAGGTGTCCCTGAGTCTCAAAGGCTTTGCCATCAGAGTGCCTACTCTGAAAAATACTAACAAAGAGGGAAAAATTTCAAGAACTCAAGTATTGAGTTCTCTCTCATTGGAAGTCTTCAGAGTCTGGATGGCCATTTTGTGGTATCTTAGGGTTTCTTTTCAAATATGGGTTAGACTGATCCTTCCAATTCTGAAGTTCTGTGAAACATAGATAGAGTAATGGAAGGGACCTCAGAGGCAATTTAATACAACTTTCTGATTTTACAGATAAGGAAACTGAGGTCCTATGAGATTAAGTGACTTGTACAAGGATGTCTGAATGTAGTTCTACATCAACTTATGCATCATTGCCAAAGTAAATAAAAAGAAATTGATTACATCATCACAAAAAAGAAATTGATTACATCTTAATGGATAGGAAAAGACATGTTCTTGAACCAATCGTCCATCACCATTCAGAACTCCAAACTATCAGAGCAATCATTATTACCAGTAACAAAACGAGAGAAAGAATGGCATAGTGTGCAATGCGAATGGCCACTGAGATTCCTCCCAACTCTGAACTTCTGTGAAGTATTGATCCAGCAATATATGGTATATTTGTTGTCCAGAGAGTTAGCAGATAAATGATTGTTAACTTGACCACATAATTCTTTAGAACGTTTTAGTAAGGTCTAGAGAGTTTGTGATTTGGAAGGAATACCAACATGTGTGAAGCCATGGATCTTATGAAGTAAAAATATTTTTATGTGTTCCTATATTAGTTCTATCCATACATATAACTAGTTGGAGAATTGAAAGCACTCTTCCACACAAAGAAAACTATTGCTTGGATAAATCCCTCTTGGACTGTCTCCATATTAAAAAAAATACCCCTACAAGCATTGTGATAAGTACTAGGGATACTGAGAAAGTCAAAAAAAGCTCCTCAAGGAGCTTATAATATAATGAGTGAACATGAAAACAAGTATATTCAATGCAAGTTAAATACAGGATAAATAGGAAATAATTGACAGAGGTAAGACACTGGAATTAAGAAAGGTAGGGGAAGGTTTCCTTTAGAAGATTGGATTTTTGATAATCAGGGAGATCAGTAATGGAAGAGAGTATTCCAGGGTTGGGCAAGAACCAAAGAAAATGCCCCAAGTGGAGAGATAGTTTGTCTTGTTCATCAAACAGCAAGGAGACTGGCATTGGTTGGAAGAGCACATTTTTGGAATTAAAGTGTAAAAAGACTAGAAAAAATACTGAAGAGGGCCAGGTTACAGAGAGTTATGAATGTCAAACAGCATTTTTTGACAAAGCAAAGAAGAAAAATAAATCAATTGTTATAGAACTGAATCCGTATAATTTGGGTCAAAGAGTTTCTCTTTCCTTGACAATAGGCTAGTTTTAAATGAATTATCCAGAAAATGGCATTAGCTGTTTCTTAGTGATAGCCATGTCCCTAGAGAGCAATGCTTCTCCTTAGCCCTATACCCACAGGAAACTAAGTGTAGCAAATTGAGCGAACTCTTTGTAGAACTGAGACCATACTATCATTCTAGCATCAACGCTTCAATTTGACCCACAGACCACATCTCTTTGCTCCAAACTCTTTAATCCTGGTAATAACTTCTATTTCTGCTCTCAAAACATCCTTCTTACTTTGGGCTCCAGTTTTTTCTTTATTTTTTTTTTTGCAATTATGATACATTCATTTCTGAATCTGTCCTCTCTCCTCCCCTTCCACTATTACAAAGATTTTAAAAAAGAAAAAAAAAGAAACAGTTTAGCAAATGTTGCTGAGACTATCAGCATATTTAATATTCCATAACCATCACCCCCCACCTCCAGTGGAAGGGACAGTTCTAACATGAATTGCTAGAAGTTTTCCCTTTCATTGAGCTGAAATCTGTCTCCTTAGAACTTTGATCCATTGCTCCTGATTAGCATTTACATAAAGCTTGAAGGTTTGAAAAGCACTTTATAAACATCTCATTTCAATCTCATAATAAGCCCAAGAGGTGGTGGTGGGGGCTATTTTATCTGCATTTTTCAATTGAGAAAACTAAAGGTGATAAGGGACCAGGGTCACTTATAGCAAGTCTTTCTGTAGCTTTCTATAGCAAGTCCAGCACTCGTGTTCTACCTAGCTTTTTTAGGGTTTGCAAAGTGCTTTACAGATCCTCATGACAACCCTCTTAAGTAAATGTTGTTATTATTCACATTTTACAGAGGAGGACTTCTCCAGGGTCACACAGCCCATAAGGATTTGGATCAGAATTTGAATTCTGGTCTTTCTGATTCCAAATGAAGCACTCTATCCACTAAATATCTTTCTTTTGAATCCATCTTCCCTTCTGGGATGACACATTTCCCATTATTTGCTGGCAAATCATGGCTGATAACCTACTGAAATCTTCTTATCCCATCATGAATCTTTCTGTTGTCCTTTTTAGAGAAGATTGGTATAAGATGAAACAAAGAGAAAACAGAGGGAATATATGAAAGCTTAGTTGGCAAGGCACCAAGTAGGATGGCACCATGAAAAATTCCCACTGCTATTATTTTGGTCTTGTCGGTGATGTAATTTTTTTCATACAAATTTTAAATTATAGTCACATATGTCTCGTACCCTTGGGCTACTGCTGTTTTACCCCATCTACCATTAAAACAAGAGTAAACTGGAGAGGCTTTCCAAGCAAATAGAAGGATTATTGAAAAACAAATTTGAGAGAAAAAATTAAAAATAAATAAATTTTTTAAAAATTTGGGTGAAAGAAATGTAGTGAGGCACAATGAGTGGGTCGCAGGAACGTAGATAGAATAATGGAAGGGACCTCAGAGGCAATTTAATACAACTTTCTGATTTTACAGATAAGGAAACTGAGGTCCTATGAGATTAAGTGACTTGTACAAGGATGTCTGAAGCAAGTTTTAAATCCAGGATTTCTGAGTTAGTTAGCAATATATGAGAGCTGGACTTCAAGTCATAACTGCCTCTGTGACCATAAGCAAGTCAGCTTTACTTTCTAAAATATTTTAAATGGGGCTAATAATAATAATAATAAATGGTAGCATCTACCCCACAAGATTGTGAGATAAGATACACAAAGTACTTCTTATAAGAAGGCAGATATCAGCCTTGGAGTCAGGAAGAACTGAATTCAAATCCTACTAAAAAAAAACTTTGTAGCTGTGTGAGCATGGGCAAGTCACTTAACCTTTTCTCTGCCTCAGTTTCCTCATCTATAAAATGGGGATAATTACAGCACTTTCCTCGTCTGGATAATAGGAATACCTACAGTGGAATTGTGAAAATCAAATGACAGAACAGATGTAAACTGCTTTTTAAACCTTGTTACTATAACCTAGCTATTAATTATTGTTATAAATTCCTCTACTGTTATCTTACAATAGCATTGTCTTACAATAACAAAAGTTTTTATGGCAGGGCAGGAGGGAGGGAAGGGAAAGGAGAGGAGATTATTTTCAAGCAGCATTTTCTTTTACACAACCTGTAGTATGACAATGAAGAACCTTACTAATGGCTAAAATTATGCTGATAGTGAGAATCTGATTCTGAAAGGTTCTTTTCTTTTTCTTCAGGAAGCAGCATTTGGAGCACATGGGCTGAGCCCATCAGATTTCCAGAACCTTAGGTCAGGCCCAGATGGTTCTGTTCATTCCATGGATTTCAGAAAATTGCTTGCTGCTGCTCAGACATCCAAGGAATATGGTACTGGATGAGCCATGTGAGGTAAAAGAGGCTTGAAATGAAGTTTTCATTTATGGCCTGTCTCACAGTGGGTGGTAGGAAGTATGTCTTGAAATGACTTGGTGCTTAACTAAAAAACCCTAGCATCTGGGAAGCTGGCCAGAACAACCAGGCCCTTGGGCCACGATGACTTCTCCACATTAAGATGTTTGAACCACGGTGTTCTGCTTGGACTAACCACAAAATAGGTCAGTCTACTGGATGAAAAAAGTCCAGAAAGTTCATTTTCAGGTAAATGACATATTTGCTATCCACATAAAATGTCCACTTTATTGATTTTGTCTTTACAAGGGCCAAAATCATGAACATCTTCCCTATTTGTGTTTGTCTAATATCTGTGCACTCACAGGTATAACAATGCATTTTGGATGAACAGGGGAATAGTCGAGTTTGAACTAGTAGAAGTCTAAATTTCAAATATTGCTAAGAGTTTTATTTAAATGCAGTTTTATTTCATTCAAAAACAAAAAACCCCAGCTCTGGCTAACTCCTTCCTTGGAATATCCATTAGTTGAGACTGTTAGGGGACCAGCTTTAATGAATAAAGAATAATTTATAATGAGCACATCTGTTCTTTGTTTCTAAATAGTTTTATTCTTTAAGAAGGGTTAATGTTCCCCTTGTCATCCTGATCACATTGCTAATTTCCTTAGCAAATCCTTTTTTCACAATACAAATGTCCCCATGGGAATGACCACATATTCCAATTTAGTAAGGTATGAATTAATGGGACTTAACTATATAAAAAATTTTCCTCTCTGTGATCTTTGAAACCAATGGTGATTATTCTCACTTCGGCTGGAAATGCACAATATTTATTTCTATAGCATCATTTCACCAGATTACTTAGAAGACACGAAAATCATAGAAGTGAAAGAAAAAAACCATTTAATTAGATTATTTCAGAGATGAAAGATTGATTTATTTTGTTGTGTTGGAAGACAGCCACAACTATTAAAGATTTGGAAAAGAAAAAAGAGTTCTCATCACCAAAGTGCTTGCTATTGTAAAGTGGCCAACATCAGAATGGATATAATTTTTACAAAAGAAGTATCTGCTTTGGCATTTCACCCTAAGGACCATTGAATCTTTCCATCTGACTAGCAACTTCAATCTCTTACATGTCTTATCTCCCCAATTAGGATGTGAGCTCCTTGAGAGCAGAGACTGCCTCGATATTCTTTTTATATCATTATTACTTAGCACCGTGTTTAGTACATAATAAGTGCTTAATAAATTATCCATATCCACACAGAAGGGGTTTCTATACTGGGATCAGTATAGCTGATACAGCTCCAGATTTTAAAAAAAGATCAAGGCACAATGGAAGATGCTGGAAATATAATATGAAAACTCATATACAGATATGTATATAAATATTATATGACATATAATATTTTTCTGTACATTATTTCTATCACTGGTCTGAAACGGATCAAAAATTTCATCATCACTCTTGTAGAATCAAAAATAGTCATTATACTGATCATCCTAGAGCTTTCAACATTTTTTATTTTTATAGTGTTTTTGGACCATGGTTCTACTCATTTTATTCTTCATTAGTTCAAAAACTGTTCTCAGAATTTATCATTTTTAGAAAATTCATGTTCATTCACCATCAGTTCTCATGTCTTTTACTAATCAATCAATACACATTTATTAAGCATCTAATTGTATCAGGCACTATGTTGAAAATACAAAAAGAGGCAAATGACAGGACCTGACCTCAAGAAGCTTAAAATCTAATACAGGAAACAATATACAACTAAATATATATAAATTAAGGCATATACAAGAAAAATAGGAAACATTTAATGGAGGGAAGGCACCAGAATTAAGAGGGGTTAGAAAAGGCTTCCTGTGGAAGATGGAATTTTAGTTGGGACTTAAAGGAAGCCAGAGAAGAAGTAGAGGAGGAAAGTGAAGAAATGGAATGTCTTGTTCATCAAACAGCCAGGAGGCCAGTATCACTGGATCAATGACATATCTAGAAGTAATGTAAGAGAAATGTACATTACAAAGAGCTTTGAATGCCAAACAGAGGGCTTTTTATTTTGGTCCTGAAGATAATAAAAAGCTACTGCAGTTTATTGAGTTGGAAGGTGAGATGATTCGACTGGTTTCAGGAAAATTACTTTAGTGGTTGAATGGAGAATAGATTGGAGTAGGCAGATACTTGAGGAAGGAGGACCCACCAGGAGGCTATTGTAATTTCCCAGGCAGGAGGTGATGGGGTGGAGGGAGTATGCATTAGAGTGATGGCAATGTCACAGAAAAAAAAATGACATAGCTGAGAGATGTTCCATTTTGAACATAACTGTGTTTAAGATGTCTAGCAGACATCCAGTTGGAGATGTCTGAAAAGCAGTCAGAAATGCAAGAAAGGAGATTAACAGAGAGGCTGGGACAAATTGGAGAATCATGACTATAGAGAGGGAAATTAAATCCTTGGGAGCTGAAGAGATCATCAAGTGAAGTAGTACAGACTGAGAAGAGGACCCAGGACAAAATCCTGAGGGACACCTACAGTTAGAGGGTGTGATCTGGGAGAGGATTCAGCAAAAGAAAATGGATTGACAAAAGGCCATTGTATTTGGCAACTAAGGGCTCATTATCAGTAATTGTGGAGAGAACAGTTTCCATGGAATGGTAAATTGGAAACCAGATTGTAAAGGATCAAGAAGATAGTGAAAGAAAGTGAAATAATCTATTGCAGATAGCCTTTTTAAGGAGTTTAGCTAATAAGAATAGAAGAGAAATAGGAAAAATAGTAGGATGGAAGGATCAAGTGAGAGTGTTTTTGTTTTATTTTGCTTTTCAGAAGAGGGGAGATGAGTGTGTTTGTAGCCAATAGGGAAGCAACTGGGAGACTAAAGAAGAGATTGACAATAAATGAAAGAGTGGGGATAAGAGGGGGGCAATTTGTTGGAAAAGATGGATAGCCTGGGATTACATGAACAGGTAGTGGGGTTAGCATTGGTAAAGAGTAAGGTCACTTCCTCATGTGAGACAGAGATGAAGGAGGAGATAGTGGTAGAAAATAAATGAAGACAGAAGGGGAGGGAAAAGGAAGAAGTCATTCATTTTTTCTGTAAGAGGCGACTTTTTCAGTTAAAAAAATGAAGGAATTCATGGGAAGGTTGAGGAGAGATGAAAAGATTTGGAAGAACTGTGGGTTTTTTAAAGTCATTCATTTCCTCATTTCTTATAGTATAACACTACCTCCATCATGTTCTTATACCACAAATTATGCAGTCATTCCTCAGCTGTTATATATATCCTCTTAGTTTCCAGAAGCAAACTTTTAAGAAATAAAAATTAGGCCTGGGGGAGGGGAGTTGGGAGGGAAAATTCATCAGGTTTGTGACTTATCAAAAAAAATGAGGTGAAAGAAGAAATGGCAAATTAAGTATCAACTCCTTCAATGTGCAATCTAGATAAGTCCATATCCACTATGGTACCCTGCCTCTTAAAAAATGGAAGGTAAAAGGGATAAATGCAAAGACTTACACTTGGGTTCAAAAAATCAATTTGACAAGTACAATTTGGGTGAGTTATAATTAAATAGCAGTTTGTAAAAGAAATATCTGGAAGTTTCAGGTGAATCCATGCTCAATATGAGCCAATAATGTAACACAAGATAATAAAGTTCATGACATCATAGAATACAGTAAAAGATGCCTGGTACTCAGGGTCAGTTCAGTTCTAGTCTATTGTAGTTTGTTCTAGGTACACATTAGAGTATTCTGAGAATTAAAACCAGAAAAATAAATGGTTTCAAAACCATTTTATATAACAATCCATTGAAGGAGCCAGAGATATTTGGCTTTAATTGACTTTCATTTAACCTCTTGGTATCCTCCACCCATTCCTCCCAGTTTTACCTCCAGAGGACTAGCAAAACAAACCTAAAATCTGAGATATTTCATGAAAACCCTTCAAATACCTGCAGATAGCTATCATCCTGTCCCTTCACTCACCTCCAAATCTTATCAGTTAAAGCATGCCCACATCCTCCTACCAATCCTCATTTGGCATTATTTAAAGGGATTATTTAGAATAATTTAAATATGTAATACGGGGTAGCTAGGTGGTCTGTTTGCTTTAGTTCCTCATCTGTAAAATGAGCTGGAGATAGAAATGCCAAAATCACTCCAGTATCTTTACCAAGAAAACTCCAAATGTGGTCATGGAAAGTTGGATGTGACTGAAAAACGACTAAACAACAACAAAAAAGTAAACAGGCTGATTTGGCAAAAAAATGAGTTCTCCCTCTAGATCTTTAATTAAAGGCTGGATGAAGCAGTGAAGAAACATTTATTAAGGTTTTATCATGAGCCAAGAACTTTACTGTAGTGTTTTACTGATGTGTAGTAGAGACTATCTTTGTCCCAATGTTGGGCTACATGATGTCTGAAATCCTTTTCCACTCAGATTCTGAATTCTTTTTATATTTCATCTTTTTCATCCATAAAGTAATATTTCTATGGTCTCTTCTGACTCTAAGAACCTATGAGCATTAGAGCCTATGAAATTGTCTGGTATTTGACATTGGGTAGTGCTTTCCCCACCCTAACATACTAACATCTTCTCATTTAAAGAAAGTCCCTTTTGTCTCAATATATATTCAGCTATAAAGGAGAGAGGCATCTGAAGAACTTATGCACTTATAATGGGTACAATTGGAAATGTGCTGGATCTAGAATCTAGAACCCATCACTGCTCTTTAGTCTGTCTATATCAATTTCATGGAGCCTCACTTTCTTGATCTGTAAAACTGAGCTAATTACCCCCATTGTGCTTACCTCATAGTTTTGTCATGAGGATCTAAAATTTTAATGCATATGAACTGCTAAATGTCAGCTGTTATTACATTTTACTTTCATTGCTTAATAAAAAGTGCTTTGAAGAGGAAAGGTTGATATGACAAACAATTATTGGGATTCCTATCCTTGCCTCTGTGATTCTGTTCAAGGGCCAAGAGAAAATTAAGAAATGGGTAGGACATCTTTCTGCCAGACTGTCATTTCTTGTAGAGCAGGGAATGTATGCAAGACATCCAGGGCTCTGCGGTACTCTGTGTTCTGTCTATGTCAGCTTTCTGCAACCTGGCCCACAGAAAAGCAAAGTGGTGGAAGGGACAAAGGAAGGAAAGAAGGAAGGAAGGAAAAAAAGAAGGAAGGGAGGGAGGGAGGGAAGAAGGGAGGAAAGGAGGGAGGAAAAGAGAAAGGAAGGAAGGAAGGGAGGGAAGGAGGGAGGGAGGAAGGAAGGAAGGAAGGGAGGGAGGGGGAGAGGGAGGGAGGAAGAAAGGGAGGAAGGGAGGAAATGAAAGAAGGAAGGAAGGAAGGAAATGAAAGAAGGAAGGGAATGAAAAAGAGTCTGGTCAGAAAGGCCCTGTCTTCTGTCAATCCTCACATATTCAGTCACATCATCTTTTCATCTCTCAGAAGATGTCCTCATAGAAAGTAAAAGAAAGAGAGATTGACATTTAAAAGAACATTTTTTGAATGAACTAAGATATATGGCATGGACATGGGCGCATTAAAGCAGGAGTTAAGGAACAGCAAAGTCTAGTCTTTGCTGAGAAAGGTTCTTCCTCTGGAACCATCGCCAGTCCTTCCCCTTTCTGAGACCTGATTACCTGACAAAATTTCCTTCCCAATGCTGAGATATCCATTTCCAAGGACCCTAAAAGTTAGTGGCAGCTGGCTCAGGTCTAGCTGAAGTTCATTAAGGGGAATGACTTTCATATAGCAAGTGAGGTCAGAGGGTATAGTGATGCAGGAAGGAGCAAGGTGGTTCTGAAGCCTCTCCACGGGTAGAGGTCAGAAGAGGTATCAAGGGGATGCGGTGGGTAATTTGACTTAAATGAATGAAGGCTTGTTGGTTATTGGATTTCTGCTGGAAACCCTCTCTCAGGTGACAGCTGAGGCGGCTTCTGTTTGCATTAGGGTTTGGCAGGAATGTGCTAATTGCCAATCAAAGACAGCTGAGCAGGCTAACACTTATCCTCTATAAATAAATAAACCTTTCTAGAGAAGCCCCCAGGCAGTTACCATTGCAGATCATCCCAAGAATTAGCCCAAAGATTTGGTTACACCGGCTTCCAACTGCTATTGGGTACAGAGCTGAAAATGCTCAGTGTCACAGTCCCTCAATACCTAGAATTTATTCCTCCATGTGCTTTCATAATAGTGTTCGTACAGTTCTGAAGTCAGGAGGACCTGAGTTCAAATCTCGTCTCAGACACTTAACACTTCCTAACTGTGTGACCCTGGGCAAGTCACTTAACCTTAACTGCCTAAAAAAAAAAAAAAAAAAAAAAGCATAATAGAGTGTTCAGACTGTTCCTGTTAAGATCCCTAATTCTTCCTTATCTCTGTTCTGATTTTTTTTCCTGACCGCTCTGATCTGGGATACTTAAGTATTTCCTCAGTACCCACTATATGCCAGGTACCCTGCTACTCTCCGAGGATACAAAATGCAAAATGAATCAGTCCCTGCCCTCAAGGAGCTTATGGTCTGTCTGTTCATTTCCTTAACTTTTCTCTTAACAGTTGGACTTCCTGACATCCTCTTTTCCTAACTTCTGGTAATTATGTAGCTATACTCTCACCATCCTGGTATTTTCCTGGTGATTATTCCTATATAACTACCATAGCCATTTCGTGTATTATTTAAAAGTCTTTTTCTTTGGGGACAAACAAAATCTTTCCATAGCCGAGACTTCCACTTCCCTTTCCCAGGATTCCAGAGGACTCTTTTATGGACTGAACAACCAACACAAGTAACTTTGCTGAGAAGGAGGATTTGGGGGAACAGCACATCGTCGGGGGGCTCGGAACAGACTTGGACTGGGAAGCAGGAATTGCCTTTGCTGGACACCATTACTCTTGGGAACCCCGGAGGGCTGGGATGATGAGCATTTTACACTGATTTGGACAGCACACACTAATGGCCCAAGAAAATAATACCAGAAAGGCTTTAATGATGCTTCGGGCTCTTGGGCAGAGAGGACTCCCATTGATTTCAGAGGGAGGACTGCAGGATCAGGCTTATCCATAACCTGAAATTGCACTCTGCCTCTGGCCCCTTTTCATGGTTCAGAATGTGTTCATTTCAAAGCTGAATCAGCAGCCCTAGCTGATTATGACATCAAATGAGGACCTTTGTTAGCTTAAATTACCTCACTTTGTAATAGCTCTATCTGTACTCTGTGACTCCCCATATAGAGCACGATGTATCTTAATAAAATAGCCTGCATTTCCATAAGTACCCAGTCCATCACAGTGATGGCTTTATTAAGCCACTAGAAACTACCCTCAGAAGGGGCTAAAAGGCCGGCACACTGGATGTCACTTTTTTAGGCGGAAGCCAAACCCCGCTCTCAGCCAGAACTGGCAAATTTGGCTCAATAGGAAAAACAGAACTTTATGCTGATCCAAAATACTGTCTTAAAGCCAAAATGATCATTATGTTCTCATTCTTGTAATGCAGCTCTTTAAAAAAAAAAACCCTGCAAAGAAACTCATCACCTTGCCTACTTCGGCCATAAAATGATGAGAATATAGTAGTCTTCATCCCTTTGTTAAACTGCAAAGAGGAAGATTGCCCATGGAGGTGACCAAGAGTCCCTGAAGTCCTGGTTGAAGATAACGAGCTAGAAGGGCTTAGAGTATGATGATCACCAGTTGTCCTAGAATTGGTCTTGCTGACTAGGGAGAAGCCAGAAGCTTCCATCTGGCAGATGGGATCCCTGGGTCATCACTTAGACCTGAAAGAACACTTAGAGGCTGTCCATTGGATCCTCCCATTTTACAGATGTGGTAACTGAGACCTAGAGAAAGAAAATGGCTTCCCCAGCCCAAGGTTATGACTCCTCTTGCTTATCTTTCTCCATAAGCTCTGATACCCAACCCAGAGCCCTCTCTGCTGCAGCATTTATATGTCACTCCATACTGTAATTGCAGAATTTCATATTCACAGGAAACTATAGCCACGAGGCTCTTAACCTGGAGTTCACAGGTCCCCAAAGGGTCTACGGGTACGTTTAGCTGCTTATGGGCTTGGCTGGGTAAAAAAATAACTTGTTTCCCTTTAAAATCCTATGCATTTTATTTTATGTTTGTAAAAACATCATTCTGAGAAAGGATGTCCAAGCTTCCCCAGATGGCCAAAGGGGTACATGAGACAAAAAGAAAAAAGTCCCCTGTGAATGGAAAGTGGGCATGGGATTCTCACATGGAAGAGCCTTCCAGCTATCAAACTGCTTGAGTTTTATGAGGTTTTCAGAAACTGGATTTTTGACCTGTAACAAACCATCTGAGATTTTGTAATCAATCTCCTGTGCCCTAAAGGGACACGAACGTAGCCCCTAGGGCACCCAAGGCCACTGGCTAATTTTAAGGTGCCCCAGAGTGTGGAAGTCACAAAGAAATTCTCTCATCCTCCAGAATAGCAATGCACTTCTAATGGTAAGGGCCAGATTTGCTGCTGATTCTATTCTTGCACCAGGAATTTCATTCCATTCTATTCAATAAACATTTGTGAAGCTTTTCCTACATACAAGGCTCTGTGCTGAAGGGAGTGGGAGGGGAGGAAGAAGCTGAGTAAGAGGAGGAGAGAGTGGGGAAGGCAGAGCAGAGCTGGACAAACAAGGCCCTTCTGTGTCCTAAGCAAGAATTGTCCTCAGAGCTAGTGTTCACCTGAGGTCTTGAGACTTCAAGGTAAGAAGCAGTGCATTGGCTCACCCCAAAATCAATTCCTTCCTGCAGTGCAGAGCAGAATTTTCTGGCTTTAAAATATACATATTTAGGGCAGCTAGTTGGTGTAGTGGATGGAGCACCAGCCCTGAAGTCAGGAGGACCTGAGTTCAAATCTGGTCTCAGACACTTAACACTTCCTAGCTGTGTGACCCTGGGCAAGTCACTTAACCTTGATTGCCTCAGCAAAAAAATATATATACATTTAGTCCTGGCAACTGACAACTCTGCCTACCCCTAGTCCAGGTTGAGGGATGAAGAAAAAAAGCAAAGACAATAAGGCAGAGAAGTCCAATTGAGCACTAAGGGGCATCATGGTGCAGAGTGCTGGACCTGGAGTCAAGAAAAACAAAGTTCAAACCCACAGCCAGAAACTTACTAGCTGTGTAACACTGAACATGCCATTTAATTACTTACTTCCTCAGTTTTCTCAAATGTAAAATGGGGATAATAGGGTCATCTATCTCCCAGGTTGTGAAGTACATAGCACATTGGAAGCACTTTATAGAGGTTGTTCTTATTGTTATCTATTATAATCCATTGTTATTATCTGCAAAATGGGATGATAATAATAGCACCTGCCTCTAGGAGTTGTGAGCATAAAATAAGATATTATAAAGCACTTTACAAACCTGAAAGTACTGTATATATGTTTATTATTGTCATTATTAATAAGGCCTGAGTTTGAATTTTTGACTCTGATAATTACTAATTACCTGGACTGGTAATCACTTTCTCTGTGCCTTAATCTCCTAATCTGTAAAATCAAAGGACTGAGACTGGTTGACCTCTGAGGTTTCTATCAGCTGTAAATCTCTGACCTAATATCCTGGTGCTCAAGGAGTAGAGAGCATGGAGAAATCAGCAATGTGTACATATAAATAAATCAATACAGAGTGTCCCAAAAGTCTTAATGCTGCTTTAAGCCTTAGTCCCTCAAAGGGAAGCTTTTGAGCTACCCAGTAAGACACAAAATAGAACAAGATAGGTAGCAACAAAGGGCTATGGGTCAGCTGAGGAGAGGGAGGTCACAGGTTCTGGGGTAGCAGAATCCCCCTGTTTTTAAGGAGAGAATTAATAGCAGGAGATCTGGGAATAGAAGGGATGAATCATTTCTGTCAAAATGATGAAAGCACATTAATTAATGGGCTAGCCATTATTAATATAACAGGGCTAAGTGACTTAGTCTTTACATATATATATATACACATATATAATATATGTACTGTGCACATATATGAATATATATGCAATATGGTATGCAATGCACAGGTATGAATATATATGTAACATGTACAATGCACATATATGAATATATATGCAATATGGTGTACAATGCACACATATAGTATATGTATGTAGCATGATGTGCAATGCACATATATGAATATATGTATGTAGCATGCTGTGCAGTGCACATATATGAATATATGTAACATGCTGTGCAACGCACATATATATGAATATATGTATGTAACATGCTATGTGATGAACATATATGAATGTATATGCAATATGGTGTACAATGCACACATATAGTATATGTGTGTAACATGCTGTGCAATGCACCTATATCTACATGCACATGTATATACGTACATGCATTGTGTGTAAGCATGTGTACACTTATACATATAATGTTTTCTTCAGGATTTATCTGTTATTCCGCCTTTCCCTTACGTTTAATCTATGAAATTCATTAACTCAGCTCATTACTGCAAATGAGTGCAGTGACCTGTGTTTGTGCCAGTCCTTCTCATTTAGGATGCCTAAAGGGTTTGGTGTACAGTGTGATCTAAGGGCTTTAATTGTTTACTTAGATAAGCCAACATACACAGAAACAACTCCCCACCTGCTCCCAGAGCCATCAGACCAAGGGGATACCTAGGGACTAGAGGAGCTGCCTTCTGCTTTCAGCCATGTTTACAAAGGGGTGTGTGTGTGTGTGTGATTTTGTTCTATTTTTTTGTTTTATTGTTAAATTCCGGATGGACCTACACCTTTCCACCTACACCTTTGGAGGAAGCTCCTGATCCACACCTAGGAGTATTGATAACCTTAGATCAAAGTCACCCTATCAGGGGAGCTCTAAAACAAGTTCATCAGTGTTCCTTGGGGGAGGGAGGAGATTAACACATCACAATTCTGAGAGCTTGATGGGACTAGCTTGAACTGGGCCGTGCAAAAAACATCCTTCCAAGTGAGAAAAGTAAAAAGAAGGGTCCCGACTATTTGTCCAGATCTTGGGACTGGGTGACAGGTTTGGTCTAGAAATGCACCGGAAAGACCAGGATGCTTGAAATGAAGACAGAGGTAGTTATGGGGTCCTCCTCAACACTAGGGATTTCTAAGCTCCAAACTTGGGCTTCTACCAGTCGTCATTTCATATTCTATAGAACTTCATTATGCTCTATGTATCCTAGTTATTACCTGAATTTGTATAAGTTTAATAAAAATAGAGCTCCCCAAATTTAACAACTAAATACTATGTAATTCTACAGGGTAAATTTTAGTTTGGGATTTGCTTTCTGAACACACTCACTGATCTCATAGGGATATACTTTTGCTGCCAAAAGGGGGTGTCCTCAGGGGTTAATTTTGTACAAGAAAGCAGCTGAGCCAAAGGATACACATGGAGAGGGTGGGGGGGGAGCGAAGAGAAAAGAAATTATAGGACTACAGGGGATGACAGAAGGGTATCAGGTCCATCTTTCTACCAGATTGACACAATCCCACAGTTCCCACATAAGGAGCTGCTCTAATTTCTACCAACCCCCAGAGACAGTTACCTCAGCCTGCTAAGTCATACCAATGTTGCTCCCACTGTCAGGAAGTCCTTTTCTATGCTGAACCCAAATGACTCATATTGTAGATTAAAGCTATTTCTACAAGAGGAAGGAAGCATCAAGGAAATGAGAGGATGAAAAACTTGGAGAAAATCTGAGCACCTACACAAGCCCCATGACTGACAACTGGCAAGGAACACGAAAGAAATGTTTCTTCAAGCAGGAAAATTTAAAATGGAAAAAAAAGAAATCCATTCTATCCTAATCTTACTTGCCATTATTTTCTAGGGACATTTTCCTCCCTAGGAATCATTAAAGGTAACTTTCGAAAACTAATTTTGCCAGTAAGAGTTCTATTGATTTGCTAAATTTGCATTAGCCTCTTTCTTTCAGATATTATTCCTAACTCTCTCTATTCTACCAGTTAGAATTTCATATTCAATAGAACCTCATTATGTAATGACTAGTTATTACATGAATTGTATATGTTTGATCAGAAAGATCTCCCCAAACTTAACAACTAAATCCTTTATAATTCTACAAGGTAAGTCTTAGTCCTGACTCAGTTTCAGAGTCAATCAACAAATATTTGCCTCTACTATATGCAAGGTACTGAGGATTAAAGTACAAAAAGGGGTCAGTCTCTGCCCTTTAGAAATCAACATTTAACTGAATTACTCATCACTCCATAGCTTTGCCCTTCTACTAAATATTACAAAGGGGTTACTACTCTTCAGATGGAATGGACTAACTATACTGTGTTGTATATAACAGTTTTATATATATACATATATATACACATATATATATAAATTAACTGTAATGGATTAACTATGGAGTGGAGGGTAGTAGATGATGGAGGGAAGAAAAGTCCATGCTGGAACAACAGTCCTTATGTTTGTATGCTTGTGAATGGTACAGACTCCATCCACATGGACTGTGAGGCTCCAATCACCATTTACTGAACCTGTCAGTGTCTACCATTCTGTATTTTAGCCTCACCTTGCTACCTTTGTTTCACTTCAGCTGTCTATATTTTGGCCTTATTGTAGTTCATTGTCTTTTTTCCAGTGGGAAGGTGGGGATTTCTACCCCAATCCCAGTTAATATAAACACAGAAGGTTCAGATTTCTCCACTGAGAACTCAACCAATCAAAGAGTGAAACAAGTTCCAATCATTTTGGGAGGGATGAAGTTCCTTGATTATTGGATCAAAGCAGATGACACCAAACAGGAGATATTTTGTGATAGGTTAAAGAGAACATCCTTTGGACAACTCCAAAAGACCCATGATGGAAAATGTCCATATTCAAAGAAAGAATTATGAAATGTGAATACAGATAGAAGCATATTATTTTCACTTTTTTTTCATTCTTGGGATTTTTCCCTTTTGTTCTGATTCTTCTTTCATAACATGACTAATGTGGAAATACATTTAATATGATTGTACAGGTATAACATGAAATTGCTTGCTGTTTGGGGGAAGGAGAGAGGGAGAAAAAATTAGAAATCAAAATATTATAAAATTAAGTATGAGAAATCAAAAGAAAAATAAAAGAAAAAAGAAAGTATTCAATAGATTAAACAGCAAATCACTTCTGGGATTTAATCATTCCAGTAACAGGTCAGTCAAGAAATGATTAAGAGGATTGCCCTTAGAGGAGAGAGGGTTAAGTTTTCTTCCTCATTCTATTCTTTTAACCAAGTGATATTCTTGTCATTTGTGAGAGGCTGGAAGATCTATGGTACTTAGAGGTATTGGGAAGTGTTCATTGGAATAGTGATAGCTAATGACAGTGTTTGATTTCTGAATATGACACTGCTCAGAGACTCTTTGTGAGCTAACCTGATAACACCAAATAAGTCCTGACTCTCATAGTCTAGCAGAGGCTATGAGGAACCTAAAGACAACTTCATGAGGACTCTACAAAGGGAGAAAAGACTGTTTACTAATCAGGTGCTGTGAGTTTACTTTGACCACATATGTTATCCATGTTTGAGCATATTCTCCCCCAGAAACTTTATATGCGCAAGGAGAGAGTGTAGTATAAATTTGAGGGCATTATTTTATAACTACTGTTCTTGCTATAATTTCAATAAATAAAACTTTTTGTAAAAGCTATCTGACACCAACTATTCAAAAGGCATTAGGGAGCATACCAGATGGGGGCTCATAAATACCAGTCCTACAAAACCCAATCCCTCAGGGTCATCCTGGAACCTAGCCTGAGAGGAGAAGTACTAATTACCCTCTGAGAACTCAGACTAATGATTTGAGTAGGAGTACTGGATGGAGATAGGAAATGAGGAAGCAGAGATACTGTCTCAGCATCCTGAAGTATTTTTGCTTAGTAATTATAGAGGGACAGGTTGCTTAAAAGCTGCCAAAAGATTCAGTGGGTATCACTGAAGGAATCTTACCACTGAAAACTAAAATTGGGGCTCAGCATAAAGTTCATACTCACATTTATTTATTTTTGTTTCTTTTTTTCTTCCAATTAGTTTCTGGAGCACACTTCTAGTGACTTGCAATTCTCCCTTTTCAGGTTCCTTTTACTCCCTTTCATGCCCTTTGATTTGCAGCCAAACTATCCTGTCTGTAACATTCTGTCTCTCTGAATACTGAATCTTCACCTATCATGGGAGCCTTGAACACTCTCCATATTAACTTTTAATTCACAGAATTTCTAGCTGCTTTCAAAGTACAGTTCAGGTCTTCCCACCTTTCCTAATGTAGTCATAATTGGCTGCTCACTTTGGAAATCACCTCTATCTACTTTGTGTCTATTCTCCATAGAAAATACTCTCCTTGAGGACAGAAAGTATTTCTTTGTTCTCTATGTCCTCAGAACCTACTACTCACTCAAAGCCTTGCAGGTGGCAGGTGCATGACAAATGCCTATTGAATGGGGAAGAAGAATCCCCTCTCAAATGAATCATCATTAAAAAAAATTCATCAAATACTGATAGGCAAATGATGCTGTGCTGAGTTATTTGTGTATACAAGTACCTGGTGTAGCCAGTGTTTACTACCACCTAGGAGTACATCCTTGCTAGTCTGGGTGGTAGATCCAAGAGTGATATAGCTAGGGCCTGGGTTTACCCCATCAGGGATTCTCTTGGGATCCGCTACCCAAAACATGGTGACGTAAGATGCTGCCTAGGGGTAAAAGTTTTATATGATTTCCAGCAACATGAGTCAACAAATGGTCAGTCATCTGGGGACCAACAATGTGTGTGTGTATATATATTTGTAGGTTTGCTCAAATACAATTATTGTTACATATAGTTATCCAAGTTTGCAATGGAAAAAGATAAAATCTCTTCTCATTACCTTGATAACTATGTTTGAGAATCTGTAGGTATAAAGGCTAGGAGAGATTAAATTTGGTCTGCCTGGTCTCACAATATTGGGCCAATAGCAAAGGATTGAAGTTGATGGGGCAGATTTTAGCTTGCTATAAGGCATAATAGTCAGGCAACCTGAACTAAAAAAAAAATGGGAGAAGCTCCCTGCTTGGGGAAGTGATGAGATTGCCTCAGGAGCTGGTGAGGTTCCAGCTCAATAGGGGTCTGGAAGCAAAGACTCAGTAATTACCTGTTGGTATTTACTTTTGAGCTGTTGAAGGAATTACTTCTCAGGTATAGATTCATCTGGATAGCTGCTGAGGTACCTAGCAAGGTGAGAGAGTTTCCTGTATTGAAAGATGTGTGTGTGTGTGTGTGTGTGTGTGTGTGTGTGTGTGTGTGTGTGTGTGTGTAGGTTTGTTAAATCCCATTATTATGCACAGCTAACTACTTTGTGAAAAAAAAAAAAACTGGTATGTGGCTTTGAGTTCCAGAGTTTTAGTCTAGGGGACTAAAGGAGGATGGTAAAAATGGCATAGACCTAAGATTGATGGGGGGAAATTTAACCTCAGGAACATGATGGGATTTCTGATAAAACTTGGCAATGTGAGGCTGCCCAAGACCCCTACTGAAGTTGGGTATCAGGGGTTTGACATAACTTGGATTTATGACTGGAGACTCCACAGAGGGTGGGGCCATTGGGCTAAATTAATTTCAATCAAAGCTTTCTTCTGTCCAGGGACCAATTTTGTCAATTCTTCAGTTTCTCTCTGCCCACCACATTCACTATTCAGGATCTGATCACTATTGTCATCCAATGATGAGATTTCTCCTTATTAGGGAGGAGAGCAGCCATGCTTTGTCTCACCCTCTCCTGGAGCTTTTCCCAACTCTACATTATTCTCATAGAATTATCCCAGAGCAGGTACTCTTCTTTCTTCCCCTTCTCTCTGCTTTCCCATCACCCCAAATGGTTTTGTTTTTTCCCCATTATAATGTAAGTCCTTGTCTACTTATCTAGGCAAAGTCAGAAACTAAATGAACACAATTACAAAACACTTTCTACATAAATAAAGTCAGATCTAATCAATTGGAAAAATATCAAGTGCTCATGGGTAGGATGAGCTAATATAATAACAATGATAATTCTATCTAAATTAATCTACTTATTCGGTGCCATATCAGTCAAACTCCCAAGAAATTATTTTACAGAGCTGAAAAAAATAATAACAAAATTCATCTGGAGGAACTAAAGGTTAAGAATTTCAAGGGAATTAATGAAAAAAATGCAAATGAAGGTGACCTAGTTGTACCAGACCTAAAACTATATTATAAAGCAGTGGTCATCAAAGCCATTTGGTACTGGTTAAGAAATAGAGTAGTCAGTCAGTTGAATAGGTTAGTCAATGATAGTCAATGACTATGTTAATCTAGTGTTTAATAAACCCAAAGACCCCAGTTTCTGGGATAAGAACTCATTATTTGACAAAATTGCTAGGAAAACTGGAAATTAATATGGCAGAAACTAGGCATTGACCCACACCAAGCACTCTATACCAAGATAAAGTCTAAATGAATTCATGATTTAGACACAAAGAGTGATACTATAAGCAAATTAGAAGAACAAAGGACAGTGTACCTCTCAGATCTGTGGAGAAGGAAAGAATTTGTAGCCAAAAAAAAAACTTGAGTATGTTATGGAAAGCAAAATGGATAATTTTGATTTTATTAAGTTAAAAAGTTTTTCCACAAACAAAACCAATGCAGACAAGATTTGAAGGGAAGCAATAAGTTGGGGGGAAAATTACATGCAAGCGTTCTGATAAAGGCCTTAGTTCTAAAATATATAAAGAATTGACTCCAAATTTATAAGAATTCAAGCCATTCTTCAATTGATAAATGGTCAATTTATCACTCCAGTGATGCTGGCTTTCTTACTGTTCTTCAAACAAGATATTCCATCTCCTGCCTCCAGGCGTTTCCCCCAGCGGTCCTCCCTGCCTGGAATGATCAATTGTGATAGACAGGACTCTTTACAATAATGAGATGATTGAGGCAAGTTCCAATGGTCTTTTAGGATAATGAGAGCCATCTCTCATCAGAGAGGACTGTGGGAACTGACTGTGGATCACAACATAGTATTTTTACTTTTTTGTTGTTTGCATTTTGTTTTCTTTCTCATTTTTTTTCCTTTTTTGAGCTGATTTTTCTCGTGCAGCATGATTGTGGAAATATGTATAAAAGAATTGCACACATTTAACATATATTGGATTACTTGCTTTCTAGGGACGAAAGAGGAAAAATGGAACACAAGGTTTTTCAAGGGTGAATGTTGAAAATTATCTATGCATATGTTTTGAAAATAAAAAGCTTTGATAAAATTTTTTTAAAAGAGTATAATCTTCTTGAGGGCAGGCATCCATCATCAGGGCTTAGCACAATGTTTGGAACATAGTAAACATTTAATAAATGCTTTATTAATCTATGAGAAGTCTTTAAGCAAAAGATGTATGATCACTAGTTGGATATGATGTTCAAGGGACTCTTTTGGGTTCAAGTTTGAAAAGATGACTTGTGAGGTCCCTTCCACTCTTGGATTTTATAATTCTATGGGGTATAGATAATCACATTTGCAGCAGGGTCAGCATCACCTATCAGAAGGTTGGAGCCTTATCTAGGCCAGATGTGGAATGAAAGCACAAGTTGTTGGGACAAGAGATAATCTTAGAAATACAAAAGGCTCTGGCTAGAAACTGGGGCTGTTGTAGGATTTGATGGAGAAGAGTGAGAATATATTAAGAGAGGAAACAAAGCCAATCTGTTGAAATCAATTCCCATGTAGCATAAAGATTTAGAGGGCAGGGACTGCTCTTGCAACTTAAGACAACAGACCCTTGGATATAACATGAGTCTAAATAACCTTGTATTTTTGTTGCATATAATTTGTAGATACTCATCATTGTCCATTTTTTCTTCTCTATAGAATCTAAACTTCTTGAAAGCAGGGATTATTTCATTAATGTTTCTGTATCACCAATGTTTAAATAGTATTTGGTATGGGTAAGCCTTTAATAAGCAATTGATGATTGATACATAAGCCAAACATTTCTTGCTACATCAGTCTTCCACCATCTTAAGAAGAGGCACTTGAAAAGGAGATTCAACTGTAAGACCAGTTTCCACCCCCACTCCTACCCCCAGCCTTACTATTTATTGAGGTAAGTTTTTAAATGAGTCAATATTATTCATAGGAATAATGTCTGGCCTATCTAGCTCAGTTCATTTGGTAAATGTATGATGGGATATTAAATCATGAGTTGCATAAGGATGCATTGAATAAAGGCATATGAAATTTAATAAATATGTATGTTCAAGGGACTATTAACTATCAGAAAATTCCTTTGAAGCTAGTTGAAGTATTTTCATGTATTGAAAGGGGTGTGTGTGTGTGTTTATGTATGTGCAGAAGGTCTGCTAAATCCCATTATTATGCACAGCTAACTACTTTGTGGAAAAAAAAAAAAAAAACCTGGAATCTGCAGATGTATAGTCAGTGGATTGAAGTTAAATACCTCAATCATTAACATTTTCCTCCCCAAATTAACTAGAGCAATTAGCCCATATTAATGGAAGAATCCCTGGGAGAGTTCAGAGTTGTTTTTGTGGCTGTTGTTGTTTATTTGTTTGTTTGTTTGTTTTTAATTGAAGTTCCATTTCAGTCAAAGAAACTACATCTTTAAGTAATTTCCATTTGAATACAGACCAGAATTCAAAGTAACAGGAATGACTCTCTCTTCCTCCCTGTTCCTAAAACTCCATCTTCACCCTCCCTTCACTTCTCAAAAATTCACTCCTATGCTGAGACTTAATATGCCAAGTTTCAGAGCTGAGCAAATTTTTACGGTCTAGTTATAAACCCTAGAAAAACAAGGGTTATAGGAAATGTTGACACAACCTTAACCAAAGTGGTGCTAGCTGACACCTCTATATTTTCAATCTGGGGGTTTCTACCAGGAAAATATAAACACTAATTCAGGAAAGGAAGCCAACTATAATAAAAAGGTTGTCGTCTTCCTGTTCACTCCATGAAGGTCTACTTCAAAAAACTCCAGTTCAACCTGGAGGCAGGTTGGAATTGGAATTCCCTGTACCTAGGACACCTGCAAATGGTTCAGTTTCGCAGTTCCATATGCAGTTTTGCTTTCGGGGATCCAGGATCTCATTCTAAACTGAAAGTTCCCTCAAAAAGGAAGACTTGATCTTTTTCAAAGAGTGTATAAGACAATTAGAGGACCAGCATATAACTATCTCTCTACTCATCTATCTACCCATTTATCTGTCTATCTGCCTGTCTACCTGTCATTTTTCTATCATCTATCCATCTATCTATCTATCTATCTATCTATCTATCTATCTATCTATCTATCTATCTATCTATCTATCTATCTACCTCAACCATCCATCTATCTCTAGCCATTGTCTATCTCTATCCATCTTCTATCTATGATCATTTGTCGGATTTTGGTTCCTTCCCATGTAGCTGGGTCATGTCTTTATGTTTCAATTTCTTTATGTCATATAGGGGTAGTAATACTTGTTCAATCTATTTCAAATAATTATTGTGAGAAATGAACAAGATATTATATGTAAACGTGCATTCAAAATGATAAAACTCTATATCAGTGTCAGATATCAGACCATAACTAGCAGAAGACAGGTGGAATTTGGCTGAAGGGTGTTGACATGAGGTCAACAGGAGGAGACCTTTCTCCTTTGGGGATCCCCCTCTATCATAGCTGACCTGTTAGTCCTCCACTGGCCTCAGCTGCTAGATGGTCATTTACCAACCTCAGGGTTCCAATATTGCCAATGGCCCAGAGCCTCCAGTTTCACCTTTTACATCAACATCTGCTTTAATTCTTTTTGTCTCAGGTGAAAAAAAATTTCCATTTTCAGGTCTGTAAAGTATTATTATCATGTTACTTTATGCTTATTGATTTTCAATTTGGTCTAATCAAAAATGGCGACTAACGGAAATGTTTTTGAACTGAGGGACAAATCCATTGAACTTTTTCAAGAAGACAGATGGGGTGAGAGTAGGGGAACACTTTGCACAGGCTTTGTAATTGCTTTTCTTTTTAGGATTCTTCAGTTCCTACAACTTTGATTTGTTGAGGCATTTACTTGTACAACATTGCTTTTGCATTATAGTCCAATAACCCATTAAAGGCACGATTTGGATTATACCCCACTCACCATCAGAGGTGTCTAACTTTCCCTAACCTTTATGGGACTACCAGATTACCTATGATCAGCAACAGAAAAGACTAAATGATTTTTTTTCCACCCAGGTTTTCAGGTTTGCTGGCAGTATTCCCTCAGAGCATTTTCAAAAGCTTTCAGAAGATATCATAACCTTGGCAAAAAAAAATGTGAAGCATACTTTAGGTCTAATGTTTAACTTCTGTAGTGCCTTATTTTTCAGGTTGAAAAGGAAGATAGTGAGTTCCTGTATGTACCTGTCAGTGCTAAATGATTGTTCATTTCCTGTGAATTGGGGATAATGTAATAACATACAGCTGCAGAGCTGGGCTGGGCTGCTTGTTGTTTTAATTCCCTTCTCTTCCAAGGGTTGTCTCCTTTACCAGCTGTGAAACATTACCATGTGAACCTGCTGAAAAACTGAAGGCAAATTAAAACAATAACAACATTTCAGATGTCAGCGATAGGTCTGGTGGTCTTATCTTTAAAAATGAGGGGGCCCTGAACGAACAAAGGAATTTTTAAAAGAAGTTTAATTTAAAACAAGCCTTTAGAAAAGTTGAAGGATTTAAGAGAATTTAGGAATCTTTTCCTCCAGAATGGAGTTGATTAGAAATAGTCCTTCTAAAATCATAACATTCCAGAAACTTTTCATCTGAGAGCAACAATTTGAAAAATAAAGCATTTGATATTAGAGGAACAAAATTAGCCCTAATGAAAATATCTCGTTAATGCTACCGTTAACTGGAATAACATGTCAATGCTAGGGTTAATATTTGAAGTCAGGAGAAAAATATAATCCCAGATTATAATTTTAGATCTATGCAATTATTTAACTATATTAATTAATTATTGCACAATATAACACTATATTTTACCAATTTATGACTGTTAGCTGTTAGTTATAGAAAAAGGAAGACAGCTTTTCATGTAACATTAATTTCTTCTTCTTAATTTAGTTGTCACAGTTTAAAATTTGGATTTAAAATTTGAAATTAGAAAAAAATACAATCCCAGATGCTAACTTTAGATCTATACAAATATTTAATTGTGATAATTAATTATTATACAATATAGTCCTTTGTTTTACTATTTTATGATTGTGTTAGTTGTTAGCTACAGAGAAAGGAAGCCAACTTTTCACATCACATGAATTTCCTTTCTCAACTTAATTGTCACAGTTCATTAGACGGCTGACAGGAAATGTTTGCACATTATAAAAGTGTCCCCTTACATAAAAGGCAAAAGAGGGAAACTGAATTCTAGGCAGAGAAACAGAAATCTCTGATCTTGCTGGAAATATTATTTTGTGGGTTCAAATGTGATCATAGAAGCCACCCCCCAAAAAAAGTTGAAGTAGGAGGATAATGAGAGATATCAACTATTTTAGAGTACTGCATACAGTATTTTTACATAGTGTTTTTTGGTGACAAAATTGTTACCTAAATTTTTATCTGTTTGACATTTTTAATCCAAAAAAGGTTTTTGTTTGTTTTTATGGAGATCAAATCCAGGATATGGAGCCACTCTCCCAATTTCTTTTTTGTACTGGCAGTCTTGGGGTCCTTTCAGGGCAGCTTTTATATTTTCTCAGATCTCTCTCTACATACCCCTAGTTTCTTTCCATTGCTGTAACTTATGAGCCCCTACTAGTGCCTCCTACCCATGATTATCAATTGATTACAGTTAGCCAGACTTCATAAGCTTTTACCAGGGGTATTTGTTAAAGTAATTATAGTAAAAATTGCTGATACAAATCACTGCCCACTCCCCAAAGTCTGAGACATTCTATTTCTCAAATACACACAAAGTCCAATGAAACAGCATATGTGTCCATGTAGCTCCTAGAAATACTTTTTCCTCCAGTGCTCAAGGTTTTTCCCTTTCACATAGTATAGTTTTTCTGTTGTTTTTTTTTTTTTGAACTCTTTGTAGAGCTTTGAATATGAATTTACTCACCTTGTCTAATCTGACCTTTGTTCTCTATGCTATATGTAGAAACTGCCATCAACTGTTCTGGGGACATTGCTAAGATGCTGATGGGAAAATGGAAGTCTGAAATCTTCAAGACACTTCAAAAGTCACAAGGTCTTTCTCCAATCAACAGCAAAGAGGGCAATAAGACCAAAGCTAATACTTAGAATAGGACTCTTCTCTTCCTGACTTCCCAAGTTATTTCTTCTCAAGGGCTTGACTGAACATCTCCTTTAAACTACCAAATGGTGAATCATCTTGGCTCTCACTAGGCTAATATTTTATACTCAATGCGCACTGTATGACCAAATTTCCTTAATCTATCTGAACATACTTTCATGTAACATCATTTTCATTCATATAATAGTATTTAAGGACACCTAAATTCATCAAGTACTTTTTCACAAAGTCTATAATTAATTTTTTAATCGAGAAGTGTTCTCAATTGTTTATGTATCAGTGTGTAACATCTTATCACTTACTTTAACTGGGATGGGGTAAATGATTGCTTGGTTCAATCAACTCCTACCACAATTAAGCCACCCAGTGCAGAAGTCAGCTTGAATTTGTTTGCATAAAAATTCCATTGATAATAAACAAAGAGGGAAGGTTATAGCTTCTGAGAACATTGGTGGGGAAGCCTAAGCTGCTTCTATGTTGATGGAAATTTAAAAAAAAAGTTATTTTGGATCTTAAATTTTTATGTGCACCAAAATTTATGGCAAATAATGTTTGATATTTCATTTTCTCATTACTCCAGATAGACTATGAGTGAACCTTGGAAATGAACAAATGCAGGGGAAAGGGATTAGATTGCCTTTTGGGAAATTGCAGAGTTCTTTTAACAATCCAAAGCTTCTCCTAAAAATAAGAGCCCATATGTTGACATTAATATTCTTTGGGTGGGGCATCTAGGTGGTACAGTACGCACAGCCCTATAGTCAAGAGGCCCTGAGTTCAAATCTGGTCTCAGACACTTAATACTTCCTAGCTGTGTGACCCTGGGCAAATCACTTAACCCCAATTGCCTCAGCAATATATATATATATATATATATATATATATATATATATATATATATATATAATTCTTTGGGTTAACTTTTGCTGTGAGCAAAGGAACACTATAGCCTCTGAAGACAGTTGGACAATAGTGAGATGTATAATAAACATGAGCAGGATGCTCATCAATCAACCAAAAAATGTGTATTAGGTGTCTAGTGACTGTTCAAAGAGTCATTCAGGAGTATAAAGGATATCAAAGAAATGTTGAGTTCTACATTTGATAGTAGTGGAAGTGAAGCACAACCCATTGGTATCTTTCTAATGTTAAGAAAGCTTGAAGAAAGAACTCAAAGTTAGAGGGGACCCCTTATGGAAGACCATGGATGAGAGTTAAACAGGATAAGTAGGTATGAATGGATTATCAACTAAATTTTTTGGAAAAAATACCCACATTGCTAATATTATACATCTATTAGAGTATTGAAATATTCTGCTAATGACATTTTATGATTCTGAGTTATTGAATTTGGTCTCACAGAATTCTTGGTCCCTAAAGAATAGAGGTTAAGAATTATCCAAAGGATAACAAAATGATTATAAGTTTAAGTAAATGGCAATATTACAAATAAGGAATTGTGCATTCAACCAGTGTATAGGATGACATCAGAGAACTGAAATATCCATTCATAAATTGAACTTTCTATGGAACCATGGTAATGAAAGAAGAAAACTCTTCTTTTTTAATGTTTCCAGAGAGAAGCTATAAGGAGAAAAATAGTTTGCAGCACACAAGGCAAGTGTGTGTGTATGTGTGTATGTGTGTGTGTGTTTATGTACAATATATATGATCTGTGGTTTCACCAATGTAGGGAATGCCCAGCACAAAAACCTCCTCTATAAATGGAGATTAGCATATAGCTTTTCTATAATTAATGGTCCTACAGAGATGCTAAGGTACTAAGAGACTTGCTTGTGATACCCAACTATATGCTTTAGAATCAAGACTTTTGACTCCAAAGTCATGCTTCTCACTATATTTCAATTATATATTTTCAAACTCTGGATTGATTTCCACATGTCCTCTTAAAGGAAAGTGTGATCATCTATCAGCTTCCAAACACCTCAAAAAGAAAGGATAACCAATCAATCAACATGTCTTTTATGAGTCAGACATTATGGGAAGCAGTGGAGATACAAAAACCAAGGTGGAAAATTCTCTGTTCTCAGGAAGCTTTCTTTTAACCAGAGAAATAAATCTATGTAAGGATGTATTAAATATAGGGATAGAGACTGAACTTGTGATTTCAAATAGACACAAGGTAATTCAAGAGAAGATGATATGGAGAAACAAAGGCAAAGGAATCTTCAAATTGTCTGATTTATATACTTGCTCTCAGATTTAGGTTTTTAGTAACCTCAGTCTCATAATTCAGTCATCTTAATGAGAAGTAATAATCACAAGACTGGAGGTTGATGGATATTTGGAACTGCAGGCAGGGTGGAATATAGATATAAATATAGATTCTCTAGACTTCAGAATGAAGATATAATAAAGGATGCTATCAGAGCTCAATAGCTTTGCTGAAACAATTTACCTAGTACTTCCATCTTCCCTTTTATGCTAAACTTAAGTCAAATAGTACAATTTTCTGGCATAAACTAATGTTTTTCTAAAGGTGCTTGATTTTACAGTACTTACTGTTGAGCTGAACAGAACTGATAATTGTTCCCAGAACAGTGGTATGAATAAATTATCAAATTGAAAGTGATAGCAATTCAGACATAATGCAAACTTATAGTTCCTATCTCTTTACCACATAGACAAACCCAAACCCTGTTATTTATAAACTTGACAACAGACATGGGAACTTGGTGCATTTCAAACTGGGGATTTAGTTTCATATTCTCAGTAGACTATAAATTCCTTAAGGGCAGGAACTTTCATTTTTGTCTTTGCTCCAAGTGCCCAGTGCAGTGTCTTGTACAAAATAGGTGCTTATTGTATATAAAATTGAATTCAATTTGAAGGGAATTAATTTAACCCAGAATAGTTAGCTAGGTGTCTCAATGGATAGGATGTTGTCCCTAGTATCAGAAAGACTCTTCATGAGTCCAAATTTGGCCTCAAATACTTATTAGCTGCACTATCCTGAGCAAGTCACTTAACCCTGTTTACCTCAGTTTCCTCAGCTGTAAAATGAGCTAGAGAAGGAAATGGCAAATCTCTCGAACATCTCTGCCAAGAAAACCCCAAATGGGGTTACCAAGAGTTGGGTACAACTGAAAAAATGAAGAAAAATCAACAAATTAACTAAACTTCACAACTCATATAACGGGAATTTTTCAGATCTCTTTGGCTGTATTTGGACAAACTTTCCTCTAACCCTTTCGTTTCTCTTTTAGAATAGTTAAACTTGCTCATTTCCAAAAGGCAGGTACTTTTAGAGAGGACTGGGAAATTGAATCTGAGTAATTAAAGACTATAGGAGTGACCATCCCATGGAACATCAATGGAGAAGTGCTCTTATTTCTCCCAATGGAGAAGAGGCCACTCCTCATATGTTTTATGGGCTAGGTGGAAATAGAGATTGATATAGGTTTCAGACAGATATATTCAAGTCACTAAAACTATTATCATCCCTTTAGACCTTTAAGTTTTTAAACCATACATAAAAGTTACCCCTTGTATTTCATTTTTTGTTTTCAGTGTTATTGGCATTAATAGTATTTTACCAGAAATTATTTGTTTCGCCTTAAATAGAAATATTCAAAACATCTGCAACCTCCTAAACATGCCAAAATTTCGTGCAGAAAAACACTTTTCCCTTTATAAAGACAGAATGGGAAAATAGGATTTTTTTAAAAGCTGATTTCAAAGAAAAATTTTCTTGAATACATCTATTCTGTAAAATTGGGTATATCCATATTTCTGAACCATTCTTTAGGATGGGGAGAGTCATTCCCGATCATATCTTTTATATTATCTTATGAGCAGAGGCAGCTAGATGGCTCAATGGATAATCACTGGGCTTGGAATCAGAAAGACTTATCTTTCTGCATTCAAATCTGGCCTCAGACACTTACTAGCTGTGTGATCCTGGGCAAGTCATTTAACCCTGTTTGCCTCGGTTTCCTAGTCTGTAAAAGTAGCCAGACAAAAGTGAAATACAATAATCAGAGACCCTTGTTTTAAATAATCTCCTTTGTATTCAATTCAATTCAGTTCAGTTCAGTTCAACTTAAATGCTTATGAAAGGTCAGGCATTCAAACAATTCATCTGAAAGAGTTTATAATCTACTGGAGATATGGCTATGATGCTAGCAAGGATTAATCTCTAATTTCAGATTGTTCTAGGTTCAAAAGCATCATTTCCTTCATTTTGTTAATAGATCTGGGTATTGTATTGAGAAATGGAAGATATCCCTAAAAAAAACCCAAACACCCTATAATAATAACATACAACATCTCTTCTTGGAGTGAATTCTGTCATTGTTCTCCTAGTGGATGTCAGGATTATCCTGTTGAAGAAGCAGCTCCAGGGTAAGACTATCTCTTGACTTGAATTGGTTCAGCACTCAGGCACATTTCAGCCTCATCATTTTCATTAACACGGTTTTCACTGCGCTCCAAGCAATCATTTAACCTGGTGAATCATTTAACCTTATGAAGCCCGTGGGGAAGTCATAAAGTCCACCATCTTTCTGAGTCCCATCATGCAATGTTAGTGAGGATACAACTGTAACAGAGTCATTAGTTTTCTGTTAAAGATAATATTAATGGAAAAGCAAAGTAGGGGTTATCCCTCTGGAGAAACTATAAGTTGAAGATGATTAATGTTGCAAAGAAATGCTTTCTTAGTGAACAAATGGCCTTCGCACCGGAATGAGCTTTATTAGGCTGCAAAATTAGATTTCAGATGGAACAAAATGTTCTCATTTTTACTGTAAAAGAAATGTCACTTTTATACAAATACCTTCAGTGTATTTTCTACAGAGGGTATGTTATTTTAGGATAGGTTCATCATATGTTTTTAATTGTAATTCTCTCTCATAACTTTTCAAATGGATTTTATTACTCTTTCTGTCATTATTGTCTGTTGATTAGGTCAGTTGAGCAACAGATCTTCCGGGAAGACTTTTATGTCCTAGTTATTTTTGTCAGATGGGCAAATAGAGTCATCATAAAAGCATTCCCCTCACATACACCCTGATTTGCTATTTTTCTCTTCTTTTCTCTTTATACTCTGTTCCTCTGACACATATCCTAATGTCATAACTTCAGCTGTCTCCTCTCTCCACTCATGACTTTCAAATTTACATCTCCAGGCATGTCTTATCCATTTCTCCAACAGCCTATGAGGACTTATTTCCTTGTTAGTGTTATCAGCTCAAAATCAACATATGTGAAAACCAAATTCTCTATTTCACCCTGAAAACATAACCAACCCCTAGATTCATCATGTCACCTCTCTTAACAACCATCATTGTTTCTTTGTTTTCTATAAAATTAAACTGAAACTTATCTCCACTGATTTTCAACATCCTCCATTACCCAGCCCCCTTCTACCTGTTCAATTTTATTTTCCACCAGTGTCTAGCACATGCCTCCTATTCTAATCAGTATCTTTATTTACCAAGTTCATTCCTTAAACTGTTGTGCTCCCATTCTTCCCCTCACTTATGATTTCAGATTCCATTTAATTTGATTGAACAAAAAATTTAATCCCCTATTATGTACAACTACTATGACAAGATTTGGGAATACAAAGATACAATGCAGACTCTACTTTTGAGAAAGTTATACTCTAATTTGACAAAAAGATACATACAAACAAAAGGAAAATGACAAGTGATGATGAGGGTACTATGAGAAATCTGAGGAGAGAGAGAATACTTTCATGGAGGGGAGGCAGTCAGAGAAGGCATCATGGAGGTAACCTTTGAGTTGAAACTGGGAGGAAAGAAGGAACCCAATGAGTTTGTCGGTTTGTTTAGATGTCAAGCTGGCTCTTCCCCATCTTCTACCTACTAAATTTTTTTGTTACAAAAGTTAAGGAATTTAGACCCCTTTCTTATACTGTTCATCTTTTCAGCATCATTCAGCTCCTTGTCTTAGCTTATTATGAACATCTCCAATACTAATTTTGTCATGTAACTTATTAGCTCCCCTTCCTAGCTTTGTGACATTTAAAAATGTTAACCAGGACAGAGTCAAAGACAGAACACTGTGACACATCACAGAGGCAGTATTGTATAGTGGAAAGGGCATGGCTTTAAAGTTAGATGATGTGGGTTTCAATTTCTGTTCTGTCACATTATCTATGTTACCATGGACAAGTCACTTACTTTCAGCCTCAGATTTCCTATCTCTGTATAAAATGAGGGGGATGGAAGGTCCCTTTCAATTTGAAATCTATGATCCTATGCTTTCTGTGGTCTCTTCCAGCTCTAAATCTCATGATCCTTCAGTATAACAACAAATCACTCTTTAGGTTAGGGTTAATGGTAAAATTCTTCTAAACTGACTCACGAAGAGTATTAGGATGTAATACTGAAGAAACATTGTATGAAAAACCCCTGAATACCAAAAAGCAACAGAAAGAATATCGAATTAAATGCTGTATATGGGACAAATATATAGAAAAAATGTTGTTTCCCCCCCCTCCAGTTTATTAACTTTCTGAAACAACTTTTACTATTCAAGCTAGTCTGTGTTTTTCTTTAAGTATTCCTTTTAATTTGCTGAAATCAAGTTTGCCAAATAATAATGGAGAAGTGCTTTGACTTTACCATTCTCCACTTCTAGGTGAATTTAGTAGGGACCACTAAAAATGGAAGTACTTTATCATCCAGCTTTCTGGCAGCCTTTGATAGATGAATGGAATAATACTGGCTAAGTGTTTAAAGAGAACAAATGGAGGATCAACAATGATATCCTGTAAATAATTGAATCAGTAGAGGATATTCTCTTGGGGAAGACACATCGAAGCCTAACTTTGACATTAGAAGAGGATGAGATTTGGAAGAATGATTCAGATACCCAATTTGAAAGTAGATGTAGGGCTGCTGACCCTTACATAAGTAAGAACAGAATTGAAGTCTAGTAGGGAGAGGCTTTAAGAAGTAAAGGGTGTGCTATTCTGGGAAGCTTACACTTAGACCCACCTGCTGCTTAAATCTCTTTGTAAAGTGCAGAGATAAGGTATCAAAACATAATAAGTGAAAATCCTTGGTCTACTCATTGCTGAAGCTGTATATTCTAAAAGACAAAGAAGAGATGAATTTTTAGGCATCCTTTGTTAGTATAGAGGGCGTTCATTCATTCATTTAGTTCTATTGACTCATGAATCATCTATTAGGTGCCTACAAGGTGCAAAGTACCGAGTTAAGAATTGAGAGAGATAAAGAGATAATTAAAACATGATTCCTGACTTCAAGAAAAGTTGTCAGTATCCCACTTTCCTGAGAAAGGACTTGGGGCGAGAAGAAAATTCTAGTTCAGGACAGAGCACGATGGCAGCAACACATGGAAGTCTTGGAATCAGGATGACTTGCTTCTAATACTTATAAAGAAAAATGACTCACCTTCACCAAGTCTCAGTTTGTAACTGTGAACATGGGTTTACAAACCATGCTGAACTTCAGTTTTCTGGCAGATAAACTGGGGCTATCCTGTAGTAAGGTGCCTCACAAAGCTGTTTGGAGGCTTAAATTCAACAGTATAATTACTATAAATATCACTTATTATACTACACTTCTTTATAGAATCCCTCGACTATTTCCCAAATGCTTCCATTATCTCTTTTATATCATAAAACATTTCAAGTTTTCAGACAAATTATCCATAAGAGTCGGAGGTTTCATTGGAGTAGGAACTGCCACCAGATTGCAACCTGAATTATCTAAGGCTCAGTAGGGACTTGTCCAGGGTCACACAGCTAGTAAATATCAGAAATGGGATTTAATCCAAGTCTTCCTTAGTCCAAGGCTTATATCCTCTCCACAATGTCATGTTGGTTCTCATATTTATGGAAACATGTGCATATATGCATGTATACTTGCATATAATTTTACAGACCTCATCCACACATATGTGTACACTGTGTATTCACATAATAGTCCTTGGAGGTCTGGAGTCCTTTTAACAAATGACCATTTTCACTTCCTTTAATTAACTTTAATAAGATAAATTTCATTAAGCAGTTTGTTCTATTAAACCCAAGTCATCTTCTCTCTGCTCCCAAATTTATGGCCTCTAATTTCAGCACACATCATATTTATCAAAACTATTAAGATGATACTGTACATTTCATGGTGACTTACAGTTGCTATAAAGATGGTTTCTTTGTTTCCCCAGCTGAATGCATTCAGCATGCTTAAGTCTGCTCCCTCTCAAAGGGGAGAGCAGGATCAGGGAGCCAGCTGCATGGTACAGTCAGTAGCGGCTACAATGTGGCCAACAGATCTTCCCCTGTGTGAGGAGAGTGATAGGGTGTGGGGCACAACTGTCACTGTTTTATGGTTGTTCACAATTTAAAAGTTAGTCAACAGCAGAACCAGGGAGTGAAAAGGGTGAAGGAGAAGACTGTCTATAGCCAGTGTTAGATTTCATGACAGACAACCTTACTGGTTTTAAAGAAAGAGGAAAAAAAGGGAGGAACATTTGGACCCAATTAAGGAACAAATCTGGAAAACAAGGAACAGTTGGTTACCTCTCCATATTGGGTAGAATATGGGGGAGGTATTTTGATGTATAATTGTAATTTTGGAAGTTATGCAACTAAGAGCAAAGACAAAATTTAAATTAATTTTATAGGGCAGTCAATTCTTGGGCCAAGAAAGCCGAGGGGACCAATTAAAAGAAGGTGATTGGAGGGTGAGAAAGATCCTAAGTTCACAAGACCTTTGGGATGTATAAACAAAATGGAAAGAGTCCTGTTAAGAAGCAAGTTGCAGCATGAAGCAGAAATCTGTGTGCAATAATATTAACTCATATTCCCATAACACTTTAAGGTTTCCTCACAATCAACCTGTGAAGTTGGTAGTTCTAGTACTCTTAAATTGCAGATGAGGAAACGAAGTCTCAGAAAAGTTTAAGCCCTATCTTCCACATTTCAAATACTCCTTTGCTCTTCTATTCAGTTGTATTCTCTGGAATCCTCTTGTTAATTAACTTTACTTCAGCTTTATCTCCTTGCCTTAGACTTTTTCCTTTTCTTTCTGACACTCATAAAAGCCCAGTTCTCTCCAGAAAAAAAATGCATCTCTGGTCACTTTCATGAATAAAGACTGATCCTTTTCTTATGCCTTTAGCAGATCCAGTTAGCCCACTTCTTGTCCAACAAGATCTACTGAGCCAGCCCACTTCTTGTCCAACAAGATCTGCTAAGTCAGCCCACTTTTTGTCCAAGGAGGTCTGCTACTTTTATGTCTTCCCTCTGTTGCCCTTGTTCTATAGCTTCCCTACCTCTTCATCTACCTATACCACAGTATTTTATTCCATTTTGCCATACTATGCTAACATTTAGGTCAATCTCTTTCCTTTTTCAAAGAGAAAGTTCAGTACCTTATTCACAGTCCTTAACTCCATCACCATACCTTCATAATTGGGTACTTCAGTCTGCCTATTGATATGTCTTCCCAGTGTATCAATTTTCTCAATTTCCATGCTCTATATCTGACCCCCACTACAACTATCTATATTCTTTAGAACATCACTCATACTTGCTACTTCCAACACCATCAACTTAGAAACTCCCCTTCCTAATTATCATCTCTTATCTTTCTTTCTCTCCCTATGCCTCACAACTTGCCATCTTTTTCTTCATCTTTACTGTGACCATTATTCCCTCCATCTTCTGTTCTCACAATCTATCACCCCTGCTCTGATAATTTCAATTATATACCATCATTCATCTCTGAATCCCTTGTCTCCTTCTTTATCGTTATCTGCCCTGTAAATCCTCAGCCCCAGGCTGCCTTCACAACCTGCTCTCTTTACTCCCATGCTACAAAATGATGCTGACAGAAATTATGAAATGATGCCAATTGGGTCCATTGCAAATTCATGTCATCTAATTCCAAGTCAGTCTTTCCCACTATATGGCAATCCTTTTTTTTTTCAATGATTGACTTTTTATCACACTCCCAGAAACTTCCAAAACTCTTCTTTTTATGCTATAAATCCTTTCCCTGTCTTTGAGTAGATGAGCCTACTGCCTTTTTTTGAGAATATCAAGGAAAACCATCATCTTAAACATCTTAAAATCCCTATATATTTACACCTTTTCTCTGCTTCTTTACTCCATCCACTCTCTCTTATTCATTGCTTCATGATGTGTCTCTTGTCCCTAAGCATGGATATCTCTCAAGTCTCTGTTTAGGTCCTCTTCTTATTTACGATTTTCCTCTTGGTGATCTCACTTCATGTGCTTAGTTATTATCTCTAAGCAGATGACATACAAATCTATATATCTATTCATAATTTCTCCTTGAATCCTGGTCCACATCATCAACTGTCTAATGGATGCTTCTTCTCAATATCAACATGTCAAAAATAGAACTTAACACTTTCCCTCTAACTTATCTCTCCCCCAAACTTCCTTATTTCTATCCATGGTACTATCTACCCAATCACTCAGATTGCTTCTTCCCTCTCTCTTACCCTTCCCATTCAATTAGTTGCCAAGATTCATCAATGTTGCCTACAAACTATCTCTTGTCTTCCTTTCCTTTTTCTATTTACTTGGTCACCACACTGATCCAGCCTCTCATTATCTCTTCTTGGACTTCCAAATTCATATCCTTGAGTCTATTCTCTGTATAGCTGCCAAAGGAATCTTCCAAGGGCATGGGTCTGACCATGTCACTCTCCTGTTCTAAAGAGGCAATGGTTCCATACTCATCCTCCTCAACCTGGTGCTCAAGGTCCTTCACAATCTGCCTCCCACATTCCTTTCCAGACTCATCTCACATTAGTTCTCATAATGTACCCTATATTCCAGTCAAATTGGTCTATGAGTGCTTCTTCAACCTTAGTGTTTCCTTCCTTGGTGCCTAAGCTCTTACCCTTGCCTCTCTCCTCATTTTTGCTTCTCAGAATCCAAGTTCTGCCACTTCTTCCAGGATTTTCCAGCTCTCTCCTGTTAATAATTTAATTTCTCTCTGCACAAATTACCTTGTATTTGCTTAGCTTTGTTCATTTTGCATTCCCAAGTAAAATTTTTGACCCAACTAATAGAGCTGTGACTCAGTCCAAACATTCTATAAAACTATTTAAAATTATGATTGTAAAAGTGACCAAATAATTTCTACTTTTTAAACCTGAGATCTTAGTATGACAAGGAAGTCAAAGACAGAAACAAAGATCCCACATACTATAAAAAACTCATATCAACACTTTTTTGTGTGAATATCCTTATACATCTCAAACAGCATGTTCAAAACAAAATTCATTTTTGCCCCCCTCCAAAACCTGTCCCTCTTATCCATTTTACTATAATTGATGAGAGTCCCATCATTTTCTCAGTCACATAGGTTCTCAATTTTACTGTCATCCCTAGTTCTTCATGCTTATTCACCCTATGTAGCTAATCAGGTACCAAATCTCATCATTTATATTTTCACAACATTTCTCAAATAAATCCCTTACTCTCAACTCACCCAGACTCCATACTACTTCAGGCTCTCAGCATTTTTCACCTAAGATTTTATAAGAGCTTTCTAATTGGTCTCCCTGTCTTGTCTTTCCTTGCCCCAGTGGGTCCTTCACTGAGCTGCCAGAAGGATTTACCACACTACTCTTCTACTCAATAAACTCCAATGGTTCCCTGTTGTCTAGGGTTAAATACAAACCCTTTTGTTTGACATTTAGAGTTCTTTGCAATATGGCCTTATCTTCTTTTTTTCAATCTTTTTTTTTTTACACATTATTCTCCTCTATCCCTTTATGGTCCAGACACACTGGTCCATTTTCCATTTTTCCATCTCTCATTCTCTAAATACTTTTACACTGTTGTACCAATGTCTGCAATGCTCTTGTCTTCCACTTCTTGGAATTTCTGACTTCCTTCAAGACAATTTAATTGTTGCTTTCTGCAAGAGATCTTTTCCAGCACTCAGCTACTAATGACTCTCTAAGGTAACCTTCATCTATTGTGTACCTATCACTGTGCATGCTGTCTTTCTCACTAGAATATAAGATCCTTGTAGGCAGAAACCTTTTTTGTCACTGATGCTTAGCACAATTCTTGGAACATATTAATATGTTGATTATTTAGGGGAATAACTGTGAAACATGGATATAATGGAGCATTACTTTGATATAAGAAATGCTGAATATAAAGAATTCATAAAACTCTAGGAAGGTATATGAATTAATGCAGAATTAAGTAACCAGATCAGGAAAACAATATATGCAATGGAGGCAGCTAGGTGGTGCAGTGGATAGAGCACCAGCCCTGAAGTCAGGAGGACCTGAGTTCAAATCTGGTCTCAGACACTTAACATTTCCTAGCTGTGTAACCCTAGGCAAGTCACTTAACCCCAATTGCCTTAGCAAAAAGCAAATATGTGTGTGTGTGTGTGTGTGTGTGTGTGTGTGTAGATAGATAGATATGGTTACTATGTGTTCCTCACTAGATTAAGAAAGGGATGGGATATATTCTCATATAAAGATGATATAAAGAAAGTCTTTTGATAATTGTATTTCTGTATAGTAGCTTCATTTATAATCCTGTGCATTTTATTTTTACTAGCTTTAAAATATTATTCTGATAATGATAGTTATATGATAATAATGGTTAAAAACTCCCTGCTATAGATCATCTCATCTTGATGTGCATATCTCCTTTGACCATAACTCCCTTAATCAATCTCGAAGAACTAAATAATTTTTACTTCTGGAATATACTTTAGATAATAAATTCTGAGTATCTTCTCATTCCCACAATTTTCTTTCCATTTGCTTGTTATTGCCAGAAAATCCTTGAATGGGGATGTATTTTCTAATCTATAATCAGAAATAAAAGGTACACCTATTAAACTTGGTGGAATCTCTTAAGCACACTTCACCCTTATAAGCTCTAGGGCAGATGGGACTTTAGCGATCATATAGCCTAACGTGTCACAGACCCCTTTGGTGAAGTCTGGAGAATCCTTTGGATGGATCTTTTCTGAGAATAACATTTTAAAATGTTTGAAAGAAATTTTCACCTAGAGGTTGATGAAAGGTTGGGAGGGATAGTGTTTAGAGCTCAGTAGGACAGTATTGAGGGAGAGGTGATCATTATGGAGGTTGGAGTGTGAAGCTCCCAGAGAAGGGAGCCTGAGAACACCAAAGACAACTTTTATCCACTACACAATTTTGCCTAGACCCTATCCCACTACCTGCAACTGAGCAGGGATAGTGAGAAGATGTTTGAAGATAGACAGGCCATAATCACTCTAAGTGTCATCATCCTTGGAAGAAGCAAGTCAGTTCTGGGTGTGACTATAAAGCAAAGTCTGGTTAATTTACAGTCATACTTTATGTTTCTCTGCTTTATATTATTTATTCTATATATGTGGTAAGGACTGGTCATTGAGCAGATAGCATCAACACTCCTCCTGATATATGATAGATTTTTGAAAAACAAGATTCCCAGAGAATTTAATAATCAAGGTATTAACATATGACTACATACTACTAATAACAGCTAGCATTTATATAACACTTTAAAGTTTGTAAAGAATTATCACATTTGATTCTCACAGCTCTGAGAGGGAAGTGTTATTATTCCTCATTTTTACACCTGAAAAATCAAAGGAAACAGAGGTTAAGGGTCTTAGGAAGGGTCACAAAGCTAGTAGGACAGGATCTGAATTCAGATCTTACCTTTCTTCAGGTTCCACACTTTATCCATTGTGACACTTAGGCTTAAGTTTTAAAACACTGATTGCTTTACTTATCTTGAAATTTTACCTTTTGAGAGAATAGACCAAAGTAAAATGGAAAAGAATGTATGATGTTTGTAAAGAACTCAGAATTCCTATCTAATGCACGTTATAAAATGGTACATTCCAGAGAGCAAAGAAGACATCATTAAGATTAGCTTAAAAAACAGACCATTTCAAGGTCAAGATAACCATAATAAACATCATATAGTTTGGTTTTTTCCTGATCAAGAAACTCATTTTGAGGCCCTTTGGAGAACCTGACTAACTTCTTTGATGTCTGCAGATTTGGTCTCCAATGATAATATAAATAAAGATTACTTAGCCATTTACAAACAGGTGTTCACTAGTATTGGACTTCCAAAGTGTTACATATGGTAAGATCCAGTCTTTACCCATATAATTAAGAAACAAAAATAGAGAAGTAGAACATCTGCTCATGGAAGTTAAAATAAAGAATGGGAGGTGTTATTGGTTGAAAAGAAAAGGTCAATTTAAAAATACTTTAATAATGTATTTCAGAACATAGGACACTTGAAAAGTGCCTTAAATCTATGGACACAGGTTTGAAAGTTAAATTATAGAAAGGTGATAATTAACACAACTGACTGATATCAATTTATAGGACCATAGATAGAACTGAGAGAGAGAGTAGAGAAAGTGCCTGATTCAAGGAGCTCACATCATGAGAAATGAAGGTCTGGAGACTTTTTTTCCTCAGTCATACCTACTACATACATATAAATGTACACACTGTAACTGTAAAGTAATGAATCTAGTTACTTTATAGCTATCTCCCCAAATTGTACATTACTGTTCTTTTTTTACATAATTTTATTATGATCGCATTCAGCAATCACTGAAATGACTGCTGAGGGTCTGATCACTTCTCCACAATGAACAAATACACAATTTGGGGAAGAGGGGAAAATTAGTATTTATGGTTACCATCTGAGTAAGAGGTCTGTTGCTGTCTATCTTTGGGACTCATACTTAGCCTCAAATATATTCAATCAGATTAATGCCATTATTCCAGATCACACTATAGGCTACCTGTCAAATGGCCTATTTCTCAAACCAATACAGTTCTGCCATAATATTCACAGAGTCCAAGAAGCCTAGAGTATCTGAGCTGTAAGACACCTTAGAGATAATCAATCTTGTCCAATGCTACCATTTTGCAAGTTATCAAACTGAAGCAAAGAAAGGCTAAATTCTTAAATTTGTCAAGAAGATTACTGGATAATGGTTTAATTCGAAGTCTGATAGTTGGTTGTTGACTGTACACAATGATGTGATGACTTTGATAAACACTGTGACACTTTTGTCTTGGATGTATCTAAGAGATATTGTTACTATCTCTTTTAAGTGCATAGATGCAGATAATACTGAGAAAAAAGATTTGAATTGCCTATTTTAAAACTAGTTTGGAAAATGTCTCCATGTGGTACATCTCTACCTATGAATTCAGAAAGATTTGCGTTTCAGAGGTGTTTCATTTGTGATTCACAAATGTCTATGAAGAATCTATAGAGATGATGGAAAGAAGAAGGTAAGGGTGGATTTCTTTCTTGTAAGGACTGTCTTGTGTTATTTTATGAAGAAATCCTGTAAAGAGAAGTTCATTAAGATAATTCTCTGAAAAGCTTGAATGAAGCTAAAAGGCTGTTTCCTGCCAGCACTGAAGAGAAGGTGAAGAAGACAAGTAGGAAGGAGATAAATAGAAATTCTCCCTTGTTAGAACTTTAATTGTGACATTTTTGTTTAAAAAAAAACAAACCTTATGAAGAAAATGAATAGGAGTTTATTATTATGTTGAAGGTTTGAAGTGATTCAAGCTATGACATTGTTCATAGTTATATATTGTAAATAATCACACATATAATGTTTATTGATAATTCTATATTAAAAATTATGATATGTTTTAAATATTTAATTAAATATAGAAAAATAAAATTCTCATTATTGATTAAAGAAAGCTTTCCCTAGTTCATTAAATTACTAGTATTTAATGAACTATCATGGAAGCTTGAGTTAATTCATCAGTGAGAGAGGGATTGTAAATTTATTAATGAGAAAAAAATTATCCAGACACATCTCTCAATCACAATAGTTTAAGAGGATAAATTTAAATATAGATCAAGGAGTCAAATGCCAGACTGAGACTGCGTGAACTACAAGTGAGTAAAACCATCAGATCCTAGACTCCATTATACCTTGCTATACATGGTAGTAGTGGCTGGTATCAAGTTGCTTCTTCCACCTGTTGCAATAGTTAGTAAAAGGAGGAGAACTTTATGACCACATTAATCAAAGTCTGGGTCCTGAAGCTCAGAAAGGATTCAAGTTTTCACAAATGTTCAAAAAAAAAGCTGCACTTAAGCTTAGTGGCTTCCATTGCTCTCCTCAATTCAAGTACATTTAAGTTGGAAACAAAGACAATATAACTAATCACACTGGAATTTTTTTTCTGTCCTGATTCTTATCACAAAGAAGGAATAGAAAAAGAACATTTTAAAAAAAATCCATTTCCAGGGTATGTATGTCTCATTCATACAGATTCTGTTCCTTCTATTCCTTTTATTTATACCTATACTTTCAGATGATGATTAGAAGGTACTACATGAGTCAGTTAACTGAAGAAAAGATTTGGTTATGTTTCCTTCCCTGAGCAGGAAAAAAGGACCAATTGAATCCATCAAAAAGAGTTTATTAAGCACCTATTAAGGGTCAGACATTGTGATAGATACAGGGGATACCAATGCAAAGAATGAAACAATTCCTATTTATAAGGAAATTGCAATCTAATGGGAGAAATAGTAAGAACATATAAATACATGTATATTTGTTGTTGATCAGTCATTTAAATTGTGTCCAACTCTTCATGATCCCTTTTGGAGTTTCCTTGGCAAATACATCAGCGTGATTTGCCATTTCCTTTTCCATCTCATTTTCGAGATGAGGAAATTGAAGCAGAGTAAAGGTGGCTTGCCCAAGGTCATTCAGCTATTAAATATCTAAAGCTGTATTTAAACTCAGATCTTTCTGATTTCAGATCCATTCTATCCACTGTGCCACCTAGCTGCAGTGAATATGTGTGTGTATAGATGTATCTGTATCTGTATTATGTATATGGATATATAATAAGCAAATATATAGTCACACATATATATGTGTCTATAGACATGCATAAATATAGACATGCATATGTGGACATGTATACATATCATAAATATGAAGTTAAGAAATATAAGGTGGTAAGATACTAATACCTGAGGGGGATCAGAAAGGACTTCATGCGAAAATTATGTTTTGATCTTTCTTAAAAGAAGAGAGGTATTCTATGAAAAAAAGATATAGAAGAAGTGCTTTCCAGGAATGTGGGTCAGTGTATTTTTGGATACACTGGATATTTGGATACACATTTGAATATTTTGGATTTGGAATAGGTTTTATACTTTCAACAACATGATTTGAAACAACATATTCCAGTTACCAGAACATCTGATTAATATCTCATCCCCCAAGCATTCCAGTAATAATATGAGCTAGTATTTTCATGTTGCAAAATACTTTGCATATATTATCTCATTTGGCCAATACAACAACCTTGTGAGGTAAAGCATTATTATTATCCCCATTTTGCAGGTAAGAAACTGAGACTGAGGGAGGTTAAGTGACATACTCAGTTTCACACAACTTGTAAGTATCAGAGATATGAACTCTTCCTGACTCCAAGTTCAACACTAACCACTTCACCATCTAGCTATTACCTTCTAGGCAAGCCAAGTTTCATTTACCATTACTGATTTAAATTGTTTTATGTCTATTGTTGTACTTGAATGAAAAGAAAGAAGTGTTTTGAGTATGCTGGGCTTTGTGAGTGTGAAGAGTAGCATAGATCCTGACTTTTATATTGTCCTCACTTAACAGAAGTCTACAGGTCTGTGTTACCTATGTAAATGTTTTATAAAAAAAAAAAAGTTCAAGGGGCAGCTAGGTGTCACAGTGAATAGAGCACCAGCCCTGAAGTCAGGAGGACCTGACTTCAAATCTGGCCTCAGATGCTTAACATTCCCTAGCTGTGTGACCCTGGGCAAGTTACTTAACCCCAACTGCCTCAGGAAAAAGCAAAAAAAAATGTTCAAGGTGTTATCATGGAAAGAAATCAGGCTCTGCTTCTTGTCCCAATTAATGCTTAGTAAGTACTCATTCTGGTAAATTGAATTGGATTGACTGAATTAGAGACCTTAGAAACTAGTTCAATTCCCTTGTTTAACAATTAAGGCAACTGAGACCTTGACAGTGACTTTAAGTGATTTCTTCAAGGCCATCCAGTTGGTTAGAGGAAGATCCTGAATCAGAACAAAATCATTCTGACTCTTAGCCTCTTTTCCTCCATCTCTTTACCATCTCTAATAACCACCTGTTATAGGTGAACCTGTAAAAGGATACCCTAATAAACATAAAGTTCAGCAGTTTACAAAAGCTTAAGAAATGGCATGGTATAGCAGATTGCATATAGGATTTAGAGTCAGGAAGATCTGTTCTGCAATCCTGCTTCCAGTTCTGACTTAACCTTGGGTAGGATGATTAATCCTCTCATCTCAAGTTGTCTTACTTGTTAAGTGTTTATAGTAACATAAGTTGTACCTACCTTACTGGATTCTTTTGGGGCTCAAATGAAATGATGTATGAGATGAGCTTAAAGCACTACATAAATGTCAGCTATTTTTATTACAAATCCTACTGAAAGCTGTTACTACTCCATTCATTCTAGCAACCCTCTGAATCTCTGTGTGTGCTCCTCACTGCTGTCCCCATTGGCACTCCTTTGGATGTGCTCATTTCTTCCTCTTATACATTCCCTCCCCAACAATCTGTAAACTCCTTCAGTCCTCGTTTTGTCTTTCTTCATAAAGGGCATCTTTTTAGTGCCTCTGCAGGGCTTTACTTAGAGAGAGTGCTGCTGTCAGATGGATAGATGGGCTATATCCAGAATGGAAAAGAAGTAATATTTACTTCAATGGTCTGGTAACCTCATGGATGGGAAGGAAGACTCTTTCAAGGGTCATCACAATCTAATTATATTTTCTGTTCCTAGATGATTCTTGTCCACATTTTCCCATAGATGATCCACAGATGATGTTTCTGGCAACCCTTCTTCAAGATTTTCTTATATTTCAAAGGAACACTGAGGATGGTTAATTAGATACTTACAGTGTATATAAATGAATTAGGTGAATAAATGTGTAATCTGCTGATGTTGACAATCAGTGAAAAGAAAATCATCTCTCTTCCACAAAGAGCAAGGACTTTCTTTGAGGAGCTGAGATTTCATGAACTTAGAACCAGGAAAGTTTATGTACTTTCCAAAATAATTTAAATAATAGTAAGAAAAATATGTACACTTATGTTTCAACTGCATATTTCACAGATTTCCATGCAACATGATTCCCCTCTCAGGACAAATTGATCACTTCTCATCTCATCACCATGCTGCTAACTCAGCCTTGGATATTCAATCACCTTTTACTTTCCTCAGCCTCCTTCCTCTTGGATTGGAGGATGGAGACTGGAGCACTCAATTCCATCCAAAGACTTCCTTTATAGAGGGCAGAATCTGATTTTATATCTTACTCTACTGGGTAGCTTTGCCTGATTTCAACTCCTTGGACCAAAATTCCCCCTCATTATCTCAATTGGCTTCCTATTGCCTTAGGATAGCATAAAAAGTCATCTAACTTGTAAGGCCTTATACAATCTGATCCCAGCTTTATTTCCATCCTCATTGGATACTCCTATTCCCCATGCAGCAATCTATAATATAATCAAAATTGATTCTTTCTCTGTTCCTCAGATTCAACACTCCCTCTCTTTCACCTCTAGGCTTTTGCATGGACTAGACACATATCTAGAATATACTTCCTCCTTATCTTTTCCTTATAGAGTTCCTCTCTTCCTTTAAGATATGCCTTGAGTGTGAGCTTTTGCATGAAACTTTTCATGTTTTTCCCAACTGCCAGTCTTCTTTTTTATAAGCAATCTGACATTTAATTTACTCAAATATATTTCTATTTACTTTATATGAATACTATACATGTTTACTTACATATCATTTCTTCCATTAGAATATAAACTCCTTGAAAGTAGGAATTGGTTTATTGATTGGTTCTCTGATATACCCTCACTCCAATCGACTACCAAATAAAATAAAAACAAATTACTTTAGTTTTTTTCTTTTTCTTCAAATCCCCACTATCCCTTTGTGCCTCCTGAAAATGGGAAAAAATTGCTGTTATTGCTTGATACAGAATAAAGAAAATGTAGGATGTCATGATTTATGAGTGAAAATATCTAATTTTCTGTTGCAGTTTGTGAAAAGTTATCAAGGGGTGTGAGATGATGTAGTTGTTGATGTTATTAGATGTGTTTTTGAAATATTGTGACAAAAATTCCACTTCAAGGGCCAATTTTCAGTTAGGGCCAATTGGTTGGCCTTTTCTCAAGTGTAATTTTGTGTGGTAATACTGTATCTCTCCCTTCAGCTTCTTAGAACTTATTTTTTTTTATTGACGCCTCACCATTGGAATGTGTATCCTTTGGGCCTCTATGGAGAACTGAGCAGGTGTGAGCAAAGCAAAACAACTTTTGTTAATAGAAGTACACTCTGGGAGTTCATGGACGTGTAGTTACTTTTATGGAAATTCTGTAAATTCCCTCATTGTGAATTTGGTACAAAGATTGGGAGACCAATGGTCTTTAGCAAAAGCCAAAGATGTGTTTTTTTTTCTATGTCCAAAATCAGCTATTTGACTTCCTGTCCACAGAACAAATGAGTTCAGTTGTTTAACTAGAATTTTCAAACTGCAGAAAATCAGAATATTGTTTAGTTTGATTTTTCCTTGTTACAGGAGGAGAGGATAGTGTGTGGCAGACCTGTGGAAGCGTAATTCAAGAATTGCTCTAAAGCTTTTCATAGGAGAATTTATGCCATCTATATGAAGTTCCAGAGTTGCTATTCAATAGCTTTATCCCTGAATGCAACCTGGGCATGTAAGCTCAAAGGGAGAAAATAGCTGGGAAGGATCAAATGAATTAAACCTAAGAGAGAGTAATAATTATAGACATTTTAGCACATAGAATAAGCAGAACAATACAATGAGTCCCCAAATTAATTTTTGAGTTATGATGTTAAAATAATTCAAGAAGAAATTAAGAAAAATGCCAGTGAATTGTAGACAGAACTAGTTACTATTGCTCATAGCTATAATTTATAACACCCAGAGAACTCACAGACAAGGCATCAAATACCTTTAATTTTTGCTAACTAGTTGCTAAGCCCAGATGTTTTTATAACACTGAAGGAGTGCATTTTCTTTTTTTTTCTTTTTTTTTTTGGACCCTCCAAATGTTGATGCTTAGAGGCAAAACTCCTAATAGTTCCCCCATAATTATGGTATTGCTCTATTTCTTAGACATGTATATACACATTCTCCAGATTCCCTGCTTAAAAACTTGTATAACAATACTTGAGGGTTGGGGACACAGTCATATAGAACTTCAAAAATCAAAATATGAAACAACCCAGCTGGAGTAAAGAATCACAAGAAAATGGCCTTCCTTCTCGGACCAGGAAGGTAGACAGTTGCACTCTTGCAGCCTTAAAGGGAAGAAGTAAACTTAGTTTAAATTTTTGTGTATCATTAGAAAAGGACGTTCAGAGTACTTTATTTTAAAATTTATTTTCTCAGGCTGTATTGCACAAGTGTATCTTGGCACACACAACTTTAGCTTCACAAATTCCAAGGCACAGAAAGAGTTTTCACATAGTTGGAACTATTATATTTGGTTATATGCCACTAACACCTTTTTTTGGGGGGGGGGTTGGGTGGGGAGACAAATGGCTTTCTACTAAAAAATTCATTCTCTTCTCCCTACAACCACAGGGTCAGTACTTGACAGGGTCATTTATCTTCCCCAAATAGAAAAATGGAAAGCTTTCTATTATATTAGGGCCTTTGGGGATTACTTGGATAAGACCTTAAAAGTCAAAGCTTTTGCCATTCCAAGATGACTTTCAGAAGAATTAGTTAAGGGTTCTGCCCTGGCAACCTTGCCAAATTGTTTAGACTGACTTGGCTGAAACCCATAGGCAATCGAAAACCTAGCTTTCCCCTGTAGACCAACTGAGTTTCACTCGTCAAGAGCTAAGCATATTCATTTATGTCATTATGAGTTTTTATAATATAATGGGAAATGTTAAACTCCTAAATCAAAAGATAGTTCAGTAAATGACTAGTCTCCAACAAAAACTAAAAAAGATGACTACATCTGACTTACAGCTCTGAACTTGAGGTCACATTTCAGCAGAGGAAAGGAATGACTAGATAATAATAATTCATATTTGTATGACATTGTAAGGTTTACAAAAGAAGTTCTTTCCAATAATTTTATGAGGTAGTAAGAACTAGTATTTTAAGACTTACAAATCATTTTCATGCAGGTAAATCAGGTAGGTAATACAAATGTTTTCATTAAAGATTATTTCATTTTTAAACTATTTGTACCCACAAGTTACATAATGCTTGGTACATAGTAGGTGCTTAATAAATGTTTATTTGATTAATTGAGGTAACATGCTCAGAAAGATTAATTGATTTGCCTAGGATCATGCAGTTTGTGGTTGACATTTTAACTCTGAGCGTTATGCACACCACACACACACACACACACACACACACACACACACACACACACACACACATTCACATGTTTTCTGGCAGGTCTAGTGTATCTAAAATGTGTAGAGATTCATTAGTTAGCTACCAGCGGGTTAATTTTTTTCAGTCACAGAAACTCCTGATACCATCCACTAAATCATGGAGGAGTCGTGATCTGTATTGATAGAAAGGATACCCCAAAGGGTACCAATCTTTTTGAGAGATGCTTGAGAAACATATACCTCTGTATAACATTACATATACATATGTGTATATATATACATATATGCATATAACCATATTTCTTTCCAGCTAAATTTGTCATTACAAATATTATATTTCTGTCATTGGTGTTTGTGTTTAAATGAATATATGCTTTTATAATTTAATCACTTGTGTTTATATACAAAGGCATTTCCTAATTTATGAAACAGTTGTATGTAAATAATGCAATAGCCTTTTGATAACATTGTACCTATTATTTTATATCAATATTCTTCAGGGAATTTTTTTTTACATTTTTCTTTATTTGCTTTATCTCTCCCAGGTTTGGGGATCAGGATCATATTTGTCTCATAAAAGGAGTTTGATAAGATGGCTTCTTTCCATATTTTTGAAATCATTCCCATATACAGTGCTTCAAGGTTATAAAGCACTATTGCCTAAGCAAAAACTAACAATGTTCATAACATTGTAAGTTAAGTAATTGTTCCAAGCTATCTATTAGTGATTACTCGAGTTCTCCCTATAGTGTAGGGATTTAGACTTTGATTGAACACTTGAGTCAATAGGTGAAAAGGCATAGAGGCCTAAATCTTATGCTGGTTTTAGCTTCTCTAGGGATATTTTTAAGATCTAAGACCCAAAATTCAGACATCTTTTCTTTTCATTTGATGGTCCCAGGGATTGCTCTGCTTCCCTTCCCTTCAACTATCAATGTCTCTTGAACCAGAGTTTTTCAGTCCTAATCCATTTTTAGAACAAAAATACCTGTATCCATTATCTTATATCTTCCCTCTCCTTTGGGCACACCCTCCTATGAGTGCACCTTCCAGTGCCTGAAGCCAGTAAACTTTTTAATGGTGTATTTGTTTGTCTGTTTAAATTATGAACTAGAATAGGAAACCATTCAACAAAAATTAAGTTACGAAGTTTCGGTTCTTAAAATAAAAGTTGTCCCTGGCATTCATTGGAGCCAGGGACATTGGAGTCAGATATTTGTCACTCTAGGACCATGATTCCCTTTTTTCTTAAAAAGTCCTTCCTGTCCCTCAGAATCTCTTTTTATCCTGAAGGTAGTGCTTATATAGTTCTTGTCAAATCCCTTACTACACATCTTTTTTCATGTACTTTCTAGAGAAAAACAAAGACCTCACTGATGAGAATAGCCTTTAGTTATAAAAGAAATAAAGGTAAAGTTAATTTAAGGATAAAATGTGAAAACTTAAGTAAAGTGTTTTGCAAACTTTAAAGTACTCTAAAAATTCTAGTCACTATTATTTATATTTTCAGAGAAAAACATAATCTGTTTATCAAATATGTTCCTTTTGCTGAAAGAAAGTTATAAAAAGGAACTCTAGAATGAAAATTAATTTGTAGCTTCTGGAAGTTATAAGGGATAAAAAGAATCAAGGGGACTAGAGATAATGCTAATGAAATTGGAAATATAAGAGCAGGAGAGGGAGAAATTTTGAGGTCAGAAAGAATTCAGATATGAGTCTTTTGTGTCCCTCAATGTGTAAATAAAACAGTGCTGGGTTCTGAAGCCTCATGAGTCTGAGTGTTTATAAAGGGAGCTTTTGATTATATTTATGACAAATTTGATGTTTTTTGAAAATTGCAATGACTTGGTATACTTGTACATTAGGAAGATTAGTCTGGTATCAGAAATAAAGGATAACTTGGAGAGGTGGGGAGACTGGCGATGGAGAGATGAATTAGAAGATTAGGATAGTTCAAATAAAATAAAATAAGATTCTGAATTGGAATTGTGGCAATAAGAATGAAAAGGATGAGACATATGCAAGAGATATTTCACAGATAAAATTGTTGGGGATTCTATTTGGTTCCAAAAAGCAACATTTCTGCAGATTGCAAAAAGGCAAATTTAGACTTGATGTCAGGAAAAACTTTTTTAAAAATTAGAGTTATTCCAAAGGTGAATTATCTACTTCAAAAAATGTTGAAATTCTCCCTTCTTTGAGGTCTTCATGCAAAGGTTGGATGTAGAGTTGTCATTTAATGTGATAGATCTTGCCTTTCAGTTATGGGTTATGTTAGATAGCTACTCTCTAATTCTGAGATTCTTTGGTGATTGATTTTACTGGAGTGTGAGAGAAGGAGAACAAATGAAACAAACACAAAAGTGAAAATAAGATTTTAAACAAGAATGTCTAGGAGAATGGTATCATTTATAAAAACAAAACCAAAAACCCCCTACATTATGGAAGTAGAACATGTTTGTTTTAATATTTATCATGGGAATGAGACAACTCTCATTTTCAGAATGGAAAATAATGCATTTCAAATGTTTTGAATTGGTAATAGAAAATGTGCTTTATAGAATGTGGTATATCTATTATTCTTCTTCTATGAATTTCTCCCTATTGTAGGCCAGTAAACTTCTCTGACTGATAGCATTTTGAGCTTGGCAAACTCTTATCAATGATCTAACTCAACTCCTTCTTTCAGAAAAAACTGAGACACAGAAAGGTTAACTTGTCTTGTCTAAGGTCATTCCTTGTTCTTTCACTTTAAATCTATTTTTTAACTATTTAAACCTATTACCTCAGTGCCTACTTTGATCTCTGAGTATCAAATCATCCCTTTGAACTTATCAAATAAGCTTTTCTCCTACTATCCTTTTTATTTGTGTCTTGTTCCAAATTTTAAGGGACTCAAAATTTCTGTGGAAATCAACTGCTCAGAAAGGAAATAGTTAAAATTTTCACTTCAGGTATCATTGATGTAATATATTGACTGGTTTCTAAAATCAGCAGAACTTACATTTCTGCTGAGTTTTGGTTTTGACCTATGAGCTGGTATTGTTTATAAATTTATGTTATTTGTATCATATATTCTTTGCCTCCTTTTAAATTTATTTGCTGATAAATTTATGGCTGATGAAAGACATTGTTAGAATTTGTTTGCCTTTGTTTATTTTTGATACTGTTGATTATGATCATAGTACTTAAGAAGCTGGAGTAATTTCTATAGCTTTGAATAAGAAATGCTTAGAAACAGCTACCAAATATTGGAGTTAGGGATTTGGAGTTCTACATTCATTAACATTTTACATGTGAGATTATAGTTATACTTGCCATATTATTCAAGTGGTCTAGATGATCAGAATATGAAATAAGAAAAAGCCACTTAATGATAGCCTTCACTCCCTGCTCAGAATTCATTTCTTGCTATGAAATGAGCACAGAGTAAAACATCTCTGAACACAAATACCCTTAAAGAACCTTCAAAAATATACAGCTTCCCCCATAGTCACCTGGATCTGCAAAGAATATACATTAAATCCACTGTCCCTTGAGCTCCAGAAGATGTTCACAAAGACAGTAAGATCTGGGAGCTGGAAATAATCATCCAACCATGTTATGTTACAGATAAGGAAATTGAGGCCTGGAAAGATTAAGTCATTTGCCTGAATTCATAAAGCTAGCAAGTATCAGAAATGGAATCAGGTGACAAATCCAGGGCCTTTCCATACCACCAAAATGTCATGCTGAAAAGCTTAGATTTTTCCATTTTGTTAGTTCTATCTGAATATGTGTTTTTATTTTTAGAATTAACAAAAAGAGGAAAGGATTTCATTTAACAAAAAGCTCTAAATAAAATGTTTTTAACTTTTAGAAGTATAAATTGAAATACTAGATATATATCTTATTACCAGTAACTAGCTCATAATTCATAATTAAATTATGGTACAGTTAAATAAAAGCAAGGAAATTAAATTTTTTGCCTTTTTATGATGCAATTGTAAATATAATTTTCAATAGCATCTTCACAACTATCAATTCATTTACAATTCTTAACATATACAATATTAAATTTAATTCACTAATCATTTATTAAGCATCTAATATGTGCAAGAGGGAAAGAAAAGGAATAAGCATTTACATAGCACCTACTGGCATAATTAGGAAGCATAGTAGATAGAGGGAACTTAGGAAGACTTGAGTTCAAATCTGGCCTCAGACACTTAGTAGTAGTGTGATCCTGGGCAAGTCACTTAACCCTGTTTGCCTCAGTTTCCTCATCTGTAAAATGAGCTGGAGAAGGAAATGGCAAATCACTCTAGTATCTTTGTTAAGAAAACTCCAGGGGCAGCTAGGTGGCGCAGTGGATAGAGCACCAGCCCTAAAGTCAGGAGGACCTGAGTTCAAATGTGATCTCAGATACTTAACATTCCCTAGCTGTGTGACCCTGGGCAAGTCACTTAACCCCAATTGCCTCAGGAAAATAAAAAATAAATTAAATTAAAGAAAAAAGAAAACACCAAATGGGGTCATAAAGAGTTGAACATGACTGAACAATAATCGCATCTATTATGTGCCAGACACTGTGCCAAGTATTTTTTTTATTAAAGCTTTTTATTTGTATAACATATGTGTGGGTAGTTCCTCAACATTAACTCTTACAAACCTCTCCATTACAAATTTTCCCCCCAGTCCCCTCCCCTCCCCTAGATGGCAGGAAGTCCACTACATGTTAATTATATTAAAATACTTGACAAGTTGAATATATGTATACATATTTCCATACTTATCTTGCTGTGCAAGAACAATCGTATCTACATGAACTAAAAATATCTGAGAAAGGAAACCCAATGCAAGCAAACATCGATAGAGATCATGGAAATGTTATGTTGTGGTCCACATTTCATATCCCTCTCTCTGGGTGTATATGGCTTTCTTCACTGAACAACTGGAACTGGTTTGAGACAATTCTTTGTTGCAGAGAGCCATGTCCATCGGAATTGATCATCATATAATATTGTTGTTGCCGTGTATAATGATCTCCTGGTTCTGCTCATTTCACTCAGCATCAGTTCATGCAAGTCTCTCCAGGCCTCTCTGAAATCATCCTCCTGATCATTTCTTATAGAACAATAATATCCCATGACATTCATATACCATAATTTATTCAGCCATTCTCTAATTGATCCATTCAGTTTCCAGTTTCTAGCCACTACAAAAAAGGCTGCCACAAACATTCTTGCACATGTGGGGCCCTTTCCCTGTGCCAAGTATTTTTACAAATATTCTTTCATTCGACCTCCTCAGCAATCCTACATGCAGATGTTATAAACTCCATTTTGCAGTTGAGGGATTGAGGCAAACAGGTTGAGTGATGTGACCAATATCACCCAGTTATTAAGTGTCTGGTCCATATTTGAACTCCTACCTTCCTAAATCTGGCTCAGTGCTCTACCCACTGTACCATCTAGATATAAGACACTAGATTAAGCACATATAAAAATGCAAACAATATAATCCCTGATTTCAAAGAGCTCGTGATATAATTAATTAGACATACATGCAAATAAGTATGATATGAGTTAGATTGGGACAAGGGCAAAGGAAGAATGGGGAATAAACATTTATATAGGATCTGCTGTGTGCCAGGCAATGTGCTAAGAATTTTATAAATATTATCTCATTTGATTCTTGCAACAATCCTGCAAGGTAATATATTTATTTTACAGTTAGGGAAACTGAGGCAAACAGGGTTACATAATTTGCCCAGGGTCACATAGCTAATGTCTGTGGCTATATTTGAACTCAGGTCTCTAGGCCCAGCACTTTATCTCCTGCACCATTGCACTATCTCAAGGACAAAGGAGAGAAAGACCAAATGATATAAACAGATTTTGAGGAAGAGAAAAATCATTTTACCTGGAGGGAAGATAAAAAGGCTTCATGGGGGAAATGGCATCTGAGATTAACCTTGAAGGAAGAGAAA
>JAJPUD010000202.1:245555-300555 GCA_023553655.1 Myrmecobius fasciatus | reverse complement strand
AAAGACCATGCTAACCTTCTAGATCCCAGGAATATAACTCATGATCATATTTTTTGAAATCTAACAATTGCCCTCCGCTCAAGAATATGGTGTATTGTTGTATGATTACTTAGGCATACAAATCCTCATTTGCTCACCATCTCAATGGAGTACTAGGATTAGAATGAACGAATGAACAATTATTAAGTGCTTACTATGTACAAAGCACTGTGCTACATGCGAGGGATACAAATGGAAAATTAAGATAGTACCTGCTCCTAAGGAGCTCACATTTTAATGAGGGTTACAACATATATAGAAGGTATGAACTACGAGGCAGATGGAAAGTCCTAATGGTTTTCAGGAAGCTCTAAAACAGGAGATAATAATCCATTTTCTTTAATGTCATTTGCAATGATAAAATAATTTCTTTTTAATTAAAAAATTTGTATATTTTTAATGTCCATTTAAGAAAATGAGTTCCAAATTCTCTTTTCCTCCAGAATTTCCATTGCCCATTGAGAAAGCAAGAAATGCAATATCAATAATATATGTGAAATAATGCAAAACAAATTTTCTTTTTTATAGTTTAACATTTCCCCCAATCACATGTAAAAATAATTTAAATTTATTTTTCCCAATGAATGTTAAAACACTTTTAGTTAAAATTTTTAGTAGTATTTTATTTTTCTCAGTATATATAAAGCTAGTTTTCAACATTTATTTTTGTAAGACTTTGTGTTCTAAATTTTTCTTCGTCCTTCTCTTTCCTCCCTCCCCAAGACAACAAGCAATCTGATATAGGTTAAATATGTGCAATCCTTTAAAACATGTTTTCATATTTGTCAGGTAAAAATTTTTATAAAAAAGTTAGGAGTTTCAAATTCTATCCTTTTTCCCTAACTCCTTAATACCTCCCTGAAATGGTAACCAAGATAATATAGGCTCTACCTGTACAATCATATAAGACATTTCCATATTAGTTATTTTGTACAAGATGATTCAAACAAGAAAAAAAGAAACCAAGAAAAGTGAAAGAAAGAAAGAAAAAGAACATGCTTCAGGCTGTATTCAGAAAATATCAGATTTTTTCTTTGGGAGCAGATAGCATACTTCATTATGAGTCTTTTGGGACTGTCTTAGATCACTGTATTGCTGAGATAGCAAAATCATTCACAGTTCTTTCATTGTACAATATTGCTGTCACTGTGTATAATGTTCTCCTAGTTCTGTTCACTTCACTTTGCATCAGTTCATGTAAGTCTTTGCAAGTATGACAAAAATTTTTAACAATTTTTTTAAAAAATTTAAAGTTCCAAATTTTCTCCCTCCCTCCCTGACAATTTCCCCAACACTGAGAAGGCAAACAATTTAATGTAACTTATATATGTGAAGTCATGCAAAACATTTTCATGTAAAATGTTTTCATTTAATATTTCTACAGTTGTTTAAATGTCTTTTATTTGTATGAAAAATGTTTTGTAATTGTGTTCATTCAGTTTCTGGGTTTGTTCTAGTAAGTAGACTCCCAAGTATTTTATATTCTCTGCAGCTGTTTAAAAATATAATTTCTCTATAAATTCCTGATGGACTTTGTTGATAATATATAGAAATGTTAATGATTTCTGTATGTGTGTGTGTGTGTGTGTGTGTTTATTTTACATCCTGAAACTTTGCTGAAGCTGTTAATTGCTTCAACTAGGTTTTTAGTCAATTCTATAGGATTCTCCAAGTATACCATTGTAGCATATGTGAAGAGTAATAACTTTATTTGCTTATTTCCTATTCTAATACCTTCAATTTATTTTTTCTTCTCTTATTGCTATAATTAATATTTCTAATAAAATGCTGAATTTTGAATTTTTTTAGGAGGTTCCCTCTGGTTCTAGGATACCAGGGTAGTTTTCCTTTATAATTTGTTCTCTTTTTTGATCTTGGCTTTCAGGTAGGCCAGAGATAACTAATTTTTTAGCTATCTCGCCTTGCTGTGTTTTCCAGGTTAGTTGTTTTTCTGATGAGATATATCACATTTTCTTCTATGTTTTTGTTCTTTTGACTTTGTTTAATTGTTTCTTGATGTCTCATGAAATCATTAGCTTCCAGCTTCCCAATTTTAATTTTTAATAATTATTTTTTTGAGTGAGATTGTGTACCTCTTTTCCATTTAGCTGAGTATTCATTTTAAGGAGCTCTTCTCTTTAGTGAATTTTTGTGTTTCTTTTACCATTTGACTTATTCTGTTTTTTTTTAAGGTGTACTTTTTTGTACCATTTTGCCAGACTTTTGATTCTCTTTTCATAATTTTCTCACATCATTCTCATTTCTTTCCTCAATTTTCCCTCTATTTTCTTCTAGTTTTATTATTTGATTTTTTAAGTTTATGCTTTAACTCTTCCAGGAATTCTTCTTAGGCTTGTGTCCAACTAATTTTTTTCTCCTTTGAGGCTTTGCTTATAGCTTTTTTTGATATCACTGTCTTCATCTAATTTGTAACTTGATTTTTCTTGTCACCACAGTGGCTTTTTATGATCAAGTTCTTTTGTTATCATTGTTAGTTTATTTTCCTCAACTATTCCTTGACTTTTAACTTTATTGTAAAGTTGGCCTCTGCAAGAGGTGGGAGGGAAGTGCTTTTCCAAACTTCATTTTTTTTGGGCTACTATTTTCAGAGCTGGTTCTGGGGAATTGCAGGTTTTCAATGTTTTCAAGGTGGTATGATCTAAGGAGAGGAGTGATCACTGCTCTCTTAGGTTGTACTTTGGTCTTTACATAGGAAGTGCTCCCTGGAGCCAAAAGTGCCAAAATTTCTTGAATTGTGACTAGGTCTCCTGCTCTTTTGTAGCCACAAGTCCACATGCTCCTTTCTGCCTTGGAGCTGAAACCAGGATCCCTGCTCCCTTGTGAGCAATCATAAGCACTCTTCTGTTCCCTGGAACTGTGACCAAGGATACCATTCCCCTGGGATTGCAAGTGTGTCCTGGAATTGTGACTCATAACTGCATGTGGACAATGCAACAGAGTCCTGTACCCAGGGATAGCAAAGGGTCCTTTGTAATGATCTCTTTCTGACCAGTTTTCTGACTCCCTCATTATCTCTGGACTGAGTATTTCCAAAGTTATTGCTGCCCCTGTTGCAGGGGTCTTCAAGCTGCTATTGCATGCCAGGCCAGCTTTCATTCTGGTGTCACAGAACTCCTAAATTGTCTTGGACTGGAAAAAATGTCTCACTCTGACCTTTTCTTGGCTCTGCCATTGGAGACATTATTTTAAAGTTGTTTAGAGGGGAATGTTAGGAGAGTTCAACTGAGTTACTATGGATACTCTACCATCTTGGTTCTGTCTCTCCTCATATTCATCATATCCAACTTTGATGGTGAACCATGAGACATTGCCAAGGACTTGGCTGGCAAGAACTTTCTTTTCTAGGTCTTTGGTAACCATGGATACAGATCCTGAAGAAGCGGTTGCCTAGGGCATCCTCACAGTAGTTGCTTCCCAGTTGGTTCCTTGGCTTATTCTGCAAGTAGGACTGCAGTCTGGGTAGTGCTGTCACTCATAAGGCTCTTGGGCTCATCTCCCTATATGTGGCAGTTGGTGGGCAGCTGGTATTGGTAGTGACAGTAGTGATAAGGTAGCCAAGAGCAGAGGTATTATTTTGGAATCTTTCTGCCCTCAGTAAGCAAGTTATACTATCACATGCCAAATGGCCTCTTCCAACAAGATGGAAGACAAACAAATAAATTCCCTGTCTAATCACAAAGTACAGAACTGGAAAATATCATTTATCTCAGATTCATTTCCCAAAATGGGGATTCTATGGAAGCAATTATAGTTACATTGGGAAAGTGTGTTAAATGAATATAATTGTTTATTAAGAAAAAAAAAACTAAGACAAGAATTCCTACTCCTAAATTTTGGTACTTCTTGTTATACATGTTATTTTATATTTTGATCAAGGAAGACAAGGAGATGAGAATTAACATGTAGTTTACATCTGCAAAACATATGGCAGGATTTGAAGTGGCTGAGAGTCACAGATCTATTTCAGGAAATAAAAATGGCAACTTTAGGGGACTTATTTCTCGTTCAAAACAATGCTTTTTGAGAAACAAAAACTTTCCTTTCATAGAACTATTGTATACAGTTGACACTGAAAAGTCATTATTTTAAACTACCATAAAGTAAATTTTAAAAAGTCTTAAAGATTTAAAAAACCTTTTTTAAAATGTCAAGAGGAAAATAAATGCTTAAAATGTACTGTGGCATGTGTCTTCAGTATAATATTCTACTGTAAAGATCTAAGGTAACCTCATTATTTTCCTTGTTAATGTAATAGGTTTTCATAGAAAAAATATAGATCATTGAAGGACTGTTTTTTATCTTCAGCAAATGAGGATGAAATATTAAAAAGTTTATCGTGATTTAAAATGAAAGCCAACTCCATAGAATTGTGAAATTCTTGGTCACCATATCCAGGTATTTAGAACTTGTGATATCTGATTATAGATATTAGTGGTAGATTAAAAAGGGAAACCTTAGTTAATATACCATTTCTACAATATCTTTTCTTCTTTTAAAAGGAGAAATCTTTGCAGGTGATTTTTCCATCTTGCTCACTCTGCAAGGAAGGGTGTTTATCATCTCATGGATTTACTGGCAATTGGTGCGCGCTGTGGATTCATTTATCTTTCACAAAATGCCACTAACTCACTCCTGTCCTCTTAAATTTAAAACAGCTGCTACCCACTGGCAGTATCTAAATTTTAACAGAGGCAGAATTCCAGACCTTTTCTCTGCCTGTACAACACTGCTGTTAATAACATCTCTGTCCATCAAGGTGACAAGGAGAGAATGTGTTTGTATGTGTATTTTTTTTTTTTTTTTGGTCCATAAGTAAAATGCGAAAGCTTTCATTTTGTTATTGTGAAAACCCCTTGATAAAAACAATTTGATTTGGATGCCATTTGAAGCACTATAATTTAGTTTTACTTGAAGAAGCATAAACTCTAAGGCTGGACTCTACTTATGGAAAATTATTATTATATTATTCCTTTCAATTGCAGCATATCATTGAGTAAGAGAGAGACAAAGTAAAGGAAAGAAGAGGAATAAAAAAGGCAAAACTATGTCTAAATAAGAGAAATATATTCCATGACTTTAATTGAAATTAAGATGTTATTCTAATAACACATTTTCACAATTTAAAATGATCATTTGCCCAGTAGTACTATTTATAATATTTACTTGTGAAGCAATAAATCAAGTTAGTTTGAAATGTAATGGCTTTAAGTAAAACTCTGCTATGTTTTTTAAGGACAAAAATAAAGATGTGATTTCCAAAATATATCACTATTCATACTGCAATCCTAGGAACATTTTCTGTAATTCTCATTTCACCCCTGTTTCTAAACAGGTTTATCTTTTAAAATTAGGTTTCCTGATAGGACAGTTGTTCAACTTCTGTTAATAATACAATCATCTGTTCTGATAAATATTATAGATAATTTTAATGCATGACATATCACAAATAGACAACAAAGAGATCACAATGTATTGGATATTCTAACTAGAGCCAGACCCAAATAATTTTCCTCCATATTAAACTCAATGATGTCCTGCAAGATATAATCTCAGCCTGTTCAAGGCTTCCTTTCAGAAAACAAGAAAATATAATTTTGAAAGTACAGAACTCATAAAATAAAATATGTCAACAAATACAAATCTCTCCATGTTTTTATGTCTTAACTTAGTATACTATAGTAGTTGAAAAATGAATTAGACAAATAATTGTTTGATTAAAAAATGTTTTAATTTTTTGGAATAAAATTTAAATGGCCAGTAATCTTTGATTAATATATTTAGAATCATCTCCTTAATAAAGAGGATTAACTGCTATAATTTCCATTTGACACTTTATACTATGAAGAAAAAAGGTTTTTGAAAAATGCCCCTAGGGAAGAAATGGAAAAATGAATCTTTCACAAATTTTACATTTTCTACAATCCAAACAACCCAGTCTTCCTTTGTATTAGTGCTTTTATTATTTTTTTCTATAGCCACATACAACAGAGTTTCTAGAAGAACAGAGCCTGAGGTTAAAAATCCATTTTATCTTGAAATTCATGCTCTGGATTTATTGTTGTTGGTATTGTTATTGCTGAGACTTATTTACTCAATGCAGGCACAAGGAATATATGCAGAACACCAAATGTATTTGAGTGTAGATTATTATGAAATAGATAAAACATATCTTACATATAGATTCCAGACATTCAGGGTATGACTTATCTCATTAATTACCACTTCCCCCCCCATTTATGACCCTATGACATTTCTTGTTTAAAAAAGTCCTTAGAGAGACACATCTTAAAAATCTGAAGGAAAAAAAAAAAGCTTTACTTCTTTCCTAAGTTTTTTTTTTTAGATTGTATCACTCTAGGATTGAGAGATTATTAAAATTCAAAGAAATATGGAGAGAAAACTGCCTTCTGAGAAATATTTAAGGAAAAAAATGCCTTTTTGAGAAATATTTCATTTGACTAAAAATCTCTATTTGAAATATATTATTAAAATATAATATACCTACAGGTTCCCTACCCACCTTGGGTAGTCCTGGTTAAACTCTTTGGGACTTTTCACTTTGATTCACCTGATTTAGATTACATTGTAGGTTTCAATAATAACTCTCTCAAACATGGAAACCTAATACCTCATTGGTTAGTTAAATGTTACTTATCTGACACAATGCAATTGATTGGTCACATACTCTAATGAGGCCTGAGAAGCTATATAAACCAAATTTGTATTCTGAAAAGCTAGAAATGCTACCAGTGAGCACTCTACTACTTTGGCTACTCACTTTATTTAACTCCTTGTTTTGTGGAGCTGTTTAGACTGAAATGGGCCTTTTTCTTCCCGGAATTCTTAAGGTGAATAAGAATAGCCACTTTAAAAGTAATTATATATCTAAGTGGGAGGCAGGTTGAACAAACATTAGGACTAGGATTAAGTTTGGAAAATATTATCAATTTTATAAATATGGTGAAACAAACATAAATTTCCTACATGTATTTGAGGAAGAGTTTTAAATTTAAATATTAATTTTTTCACACTGGCATCATGAATAATAAATCCTATTTCATTATGTATATCTTTCCTACTCTAACATCATATAAACCTATTTTATCAATCTCCCAGGGTAGTGAGATTAGTATGTATGAAGTTCTTTGAAAAGTTTTATTATGATTTTTATTATTTAGTTGACAAATTAAATAATATAACAAGTGATTTTCTCTGGTTCCTATAGTAAATGTTATTGGCAAGATTTGAATTCATATCTTTTTTGATTACTTTGCCTTGCTGCTTTCAAAACAAAGAGGGCTTTGTTTTGTTACAATAAAGGATTATCATTATTTTGTCTTCTGTAAACCCAACTTGTTGATCTCAGAAATCTTATTTCTCCATGTCTTATACTAATTTTTATAATTCAAATATATAAATAAAATACCAAATAGGATGAGAGTTTTAGTGTATCATAGGTAAGTAAAGTACTAGACCAGGACTGGGGAAGATTTGGATTCAAATTCTGACTCTAATACTTAATAGATGACCACAGACATGTCATCTCTCATTTTTCAACAGTAAAATGAGAATAATAATAACATAGCACTTAGAATAAAGATAAAAAAATTAGATTGTACCAAGTATGCAGAAGGGAAATTTCTATTGAAATAACATAATTGTAAAGACATTGAGGGATCAGTTCAAAAGGCAACTAAGGGAGGAAAGATACTAAAGAATTGGGAAAATCTCATATTATTAATGAAGAAGAAGAAAGAAGCAGAAAAAAGAAAGAAGAATTAAAAGAAGAAGGTCAGAGAAGCAAGAAAACATTGACAACTGTTGAACTATATAGTAGTCTATGAATTACTTAAGACAAGTACCAATAGCCATTGCAATATCTTTTAACAATCACTGAAGGGTACTCTTTAAGATTTATTCTTAAAAACCACAGAAACAGAAGTGCAACAAAAGAAAGCAGTGAACTACATGTATTTGGTATAAAATACAGCATTTAACTAACAGAGAAGTACTTAAAGTTTGGATAGCCAGCTCAATCTGTTGTTAGCTGGTCAAAGTTAAATTCTCTAAGTACTTAAAGTCTAGGCCCAACAGAGGTTCACAAAATGCCTATTGCTATCACAAAGTGAAGCCATATCAAAATTGTTTGCTCTAAATAAATTATATGTCATTGTATGTTGACAAGAAAACAGGTACATTTATTACATAATTATCTCAACAGATCAAGAAAATGCATTTGACAAAAGCATATCATCCATTTATGCTAAAACAAGACTGAAAAGTAGAGGCATAGAGGGACCATTTTTAATATCATAAAAATATTTATCTAAAACAAAAAGCAAGCATCATGTGGAGAGAATACACTACAACCTTTCCCAATTTGTAAGGATGTAAAGTAAGGATACTTATTTTCCCCACTATTGTTTGATATAGTTTTGGAAATGCTAGTAATAGCTATAAGATAAGGGAAGGAAATTATAATTGTAAAAATAAGTGGAGATAAAACTATTCCTGTGTGCTAATAACAGGATGGTTGAATTAGCAAAGTAGCAGGCTAAAAAACCAAATCCTGAAAAATCAACATATTTCTATATAATAATAATAACAAAACCCAAGATGTAATAATAGAAAGGGAAATGCCATTCAAAATAACTACAAACTGCACAAGATATTTGGGAATCAATCTATCAAAATGCACAAAGTATTTGTACAGATTCAAATATAAAGAGCTCCTTAAAATTACAGGATGACTTAAATATCTAGAGGAATATTTCTATGCACATGACTGGGCCATTTCAATGTAATAAAAATGATGATGCTATAGAAGCTAGTGTAAAGTTTTGATGCTATACCAAGAAAGTTATCAAAGGGATATTTACAGAATCCAACAAAATTATTACAAAATTCATTTGAAAAACTAAAAGATCTAAAATAACAAAATAATTAAGAGGCAGTAATGAAAAAGGACCAGAGAAGTCATTAAAATTATCTGATATAGGTTAAAAATATAGAGAGATAAATCAGGGGAAAAGACTAGATAAGGGAGAATTGAAAAATAACAGAACGCAATTACCCAATGTTTAATAAACTGATGAAAGTCAATTACTTAGGAAATAATTCCTCATTTGAGTAAAATTTCTGGAAAAATAAGGCTTAGACCAAAGCATTACACTATATTTTACAATACATTTTAAATGGATATGTGATCTTACTATTGAACATCATAACATAAAAAATTTAGAAGAGAAACAGTTCATATATCTTTCACGGCTTTGTATTAAAGATGTATTCTTAATTAAATGAAAGACACAGGCAATTACAGAAGATAAAATAAATATCTGATTATATGAAACTGAAAAGTTTCTGCATTCTCCTAATGCTTCTAGAATAAGAAGGGGAGCAGTCAAATGGGAAAAACCTTTGTATACAATTTCTTTAATAAGAATTTGATATCAAAAATATGTAAAAATGAATATACTTGTATATATGTACACATATATAGATATGGATATGTGTATTTATATATACATAACACATATCAAAATCCCTTCTCTAATAGATAAAAGGTCAAAGGATATGAACTAACAATTTTCAAAAGAAGAGCTACAAGTTATTAGCAACCATATGAAAGAATACTCCATATCACTAATAATATGCAAAATAACCTGAAATTTTACCTCACAAATAGCAAATTGGCAAAGATAGGAAGAATCAGTGGTGTGAGAGCTGTGGGAAGATAGGCATTGTTGGTGGAGCTAGGACTCATTTGGAAAACACTTTTGCATTCTGAAAATGCAGTGACTAAAATGTCCATTTGACCCAGAAAGCCCATTATTAGGCTTCTACTGCAAGGAGGTTTTCCATAAAAAGAAAGCCCCAATATATACCAAAATATTAATAATGGCATTATTGTTTTTGTGGTAACAAAGAAGGTAAAACAAAATAAATGCCCACTGATTCCAGGAATGGCTAAACAAATTGTGATACATACTACAATGGAATATTACTGTACTCTAAGACATGACAAATATGATGAATACAGATAATCATAGAAAAAACTTACATGATCTGTGCAAAAATGTTTGTGGTAGCTCTTTTTGTGGTGGCTAGAAACTGGAAACTGAGTAGATGCCCATCAGTTGGAGAGTGGCTGAATAAATTATGGTATATGAATGTTATGGAATATTACAGAGAGGCCTGGAGAGACTTGCATGAACTGATGCTGAGTGAAATGAGCAGAACCAGGAGATCGTTGTACATGGCAACAACAGTACTATATGAGGATCAGTTCTAATGGACATGACTCTCTTTAACAATGAAATGCTTCAAACCAATTCCAATTGTTCAGTGAAGAAGGCCATATACACCCAGAGAGAGGGATGTGAAATGTGGACCACAACATAACATTTTCATGTTCTCTATTGATGTTTGCTTGCATTGTATTTCCTTTATCGGATTATTCTCTTATAGATATGATTTCTCCTGAACAAAAAAATGATGTGTGGCAATAACTATACATATATTCGATTTAAGTATTCTAACAATTATCATGTAGTGGATATCCTGCTATCTAGGGGAGGGGTTGGGAAGTAGGGGGGAAAATTTGTAACAGAAAGCTTTGTAAGGGTTAATGTTTAGGAATTACCCATACATATGTTTTGCAAATAAAAAGTATTAATAATAATAAAAAAACTTACATGATCACATGAAAACATAAGTAATCAGAGTCAATAAAACAATATACAGAATAACTATAACAATGTAAATGGGAAAAAAAAACCCATGAAACAATCAAGAATCTGTTGCAAAATTACAAAGAATAAGCAAAAGAATATATGAGGAGATATACCTACCCCACTCCTTTGTAGAGGTGGAAGGTCCAGGGACATGATATATTGCATATGTTTTCAAACTTTTTCAAGGTATAGAACAATTTTGTTGATGTTTTCCACTTCCTTTTCTTTTCTCTTTTTTTTTTTAAAGAAATATTATTTGTTATATGGAATGGTTCCCTGGGAGAGGGGAAAGGTGACATAATGGGAAATGTTCTGATAATGCCACAAACAAAAGATATCAATAAACATTTATTTTTTTAAAAACTATAACAATGTTTCGGGTCCAGAATAAAAAAGAATAAGAAAGTAGAGAGTTACATTAACTAATGTATATAATGAATGTACTTAAACCTCAGGAAAAAAAGATCCATTTTTAATTAATTAGTTTATTTTAATACATATTGCTTTATGAATCATGTTGGGAAAGAAAAATCAGAACAAAAAGGAAAAACCATGAGAGAGAAAAAGAAACCCAGAAAAAAGAAGTGAACATAGTACGTGTTGATTTACATTCAATCGCTATAGTTCTTTTTCTGGATGCAGATGGCATTTTTTTGTGTGTACAATGATCTCCTGGTTCTACTCACTTCACTTAGCATCAGTTCTTATAAGTCTTTCCAGGCTTCTCTAAAATCATCCTGCTGGTTGTTCCTTATAGAACAATAATATTCCATAACATTCATATACCATAATTTATTCAGCCATTCTCCAATTCATGGGCATCCTTTCAGTTTCCAGTTTCTTGCCACTACAAAAAGGGCTGCCACAAACATTTTTGCACATGTGGGTTCCTTTCCCTCCTTTAAGATCTCTTTGGGATATAGGCCCAATAGAAACACTGTGAGATCAGAGTATGCACAGTCTGATAATGCTTTGGGCATAATTCCAAATTGCTCTTCAGAGTGGTTAGATCAGTTCACAGTTCCACCAACAATGTATCAGTGTCCCAGGTTTCCCACATCCCCTCCAACATTCATCATTATCTTTTCCTGTCATCTTAGCCAATCTGAGAGGTATGTAATATCTCAGAACTGTCTTAATTTGAATTTCTCTGATCAGTAGTGATATAGAGCACCTTTTCATATGACTGGAAATGAAGACCCATATTTTTAATACAAAAAATTCTGCCAGTGATGTTGTATGACCACATAACATGGAACACACTGGTCCCTAAAGAACTGAATGTGAGTATCAAACAGGAAGCAATGCAGAAGTGTATTGTGGTTATAAGTAGGATGCAACATATAATAAATAGGGAGTTTCATAGAAGAATTGGAGTAAAAATGATATCAGGGAAATATATAACTGAAAAGAAAATGAACTGGTTATGTGATGAAGATGAAAGAAAACAAGTGGACAGCATAAGTGCTCCTCTTTTATCTTTGTGATTTCATAAGAAAGCAAGTCTTCAATATGTAGATGGAAATTCCTCCCATCTCCTGAAAAAATAAACTTATGCAAAGATATTTTATTTTTACAAGCTATTTCTCTTAATAGGATGTAAATTCTTTGCTGAGAAGGGATTGTTTCATTCTTTTTATTTGTATTCTAGCACCTATCACAGTGGTTGGTATACAGTATGTATTTTATAAATATTTCTTGATTCGTTGTTTGACATGAATAAGAATCTCACAGGATAGATAGGCATGGATGAATTGTAATTTACATCATTAAAAGAAACATCTAAATTGATCATATTTTTTTTTAAATTTAATTTTTATTTGTTTTTGGTTTTTTTATTAAAGCTTTTTATTTGCAAAACATATGCATGGGTAATTTTTCAACATTGAACCTTGCAAAATGTTTTCCAAATTTTTCCCTCCTTCCCCCCACCCTCTCTCCTAGATGGCAGGTAATCCAATACATGTTCACTATGTTAAAATATATGACAAATCCTATATATATATATATTTATACAATTATCTTGCTTCACAAGAAAAATCTGATCTAGAAAGAAAAAAAAATCTGAGAAGGAAAACAAAATCAAGTAAACATCAACAGAAAGCATGAAAATGCTATGTTGTGGTCCACACTCAGATTCCACAGGCCTCTTCCAGGGTTTCTTCATCACTGAACAATTAGAGCTGGTTTGAAACATCTCATTCCTTAAGAAAGCCACATCCATCAAAATTGATCATCATATAGTTGTCTTGTTGCCATATACAATGATCTCCTGGTTCTGCTCATTTCACTTAGCATCAGTTCATGCAAGTCTCTCCAGGCCTCTCTGAAATCATCCTGCTGGTCATTTCTTACAGAACAATAATATTCCATAACATTCATATACCATAATTTATTCAGCCATTCTCCAATTGATGGGCATCCAGTCAGTTTCCAGTTTCTAGCCACTACAAAAAGGGCTGCCACAAGCATTCTTGCACATGTGGGTCCCTTTCCCTCCTCTAAGAGCTCTTTGGGATATAGGCCCAGTAGAAACACTGCTGGGTCAAAGGATATGCAGTTTGATAACTTTTTGAACGTAGTTCCAAATTGTTCTCCAGAATGGTTGGATCAGTTCACAGTTTCACCAAAAATGTATCAATGTCCCAGTTTTCCTACATCCCCTCTAACATTCATCATTATCTTTTCCTGTCATCTTAGCCAATCTGGTAGGCTTAATTTGAATTTCTGTGATAAATTGATCATATCTTGATTTGAATATTTAAGTTGAGGTTGTGATGCTCAAATGAGGCCAAAAATTTAAAAAGCTTTATAAACCTAAAATCATTATATGCCAATCATCAATATTATCATAATTACTAATTGTAAATCCTTTTAGTAAGGGCAATAATCAATACCCAACTTTAACTACCTTGCAGATAAACCACAAAATGTTACTGCCTGCAGTGATAGGATCATAGTGTTGATATAAAAATGGTTCAGTTCTCTTGAGGCATGTAGGAGAGACATTTCCTCTCATAAGGGAAGGATTGAGAAGACTCTCAGGATAAGAAGGTTGGGACACATTTCAAGTCTGCAGATTTTGTTGATAGTTCAATGGTTTAATTTTTGTCTCTCAACTCAAGTACTTCCATAAAGGCTCATCATAGCATTGATGTGACTTTGATTAAAATGAATTGGCTAAAACTGGAAAATGCCAATCTTTACAGCTCCTAACAAGCTGATAAAGGCTCAGTAACAGATAAAAATGTCTGTCTTTGAGGGTCAACTTAGTTAAGTTGGTAGATACATAATAGCATCAGTTACTATACAATGAATTTTTTTTGAGGGGGACATCAATACATAATGAGGAGATACGTGATAGATGCTAGTGTAAAAAGCACCCACTCATGAAATCAAAGATCTCTAGAAATATGGAAAAAAGAATGTTATCATCCAATTTAGATTTCAAATTAACAAGTTGATTTTATTATTTAATTAAAAGTTTCTTCCTTGGTTATTATCCACTAATGATCATTAATGCTTAAATTTCTCTTATACATTTGAATTTTACAAGTTTTACATTTAATATCACAAAGGCCTTCAAGGTATGAGTATCCTGACCTGGCAGCTTCTAGATCATTTCTTAGGGCTTTCCTGCCTCCATCCTGTGGGTACCACAGCCCAATAGGCTAAATAGCAAGCCACCTGTGACAAAAAACCAAGCAAAACAAAACAAAAATAAAAGCAAAAAACCCAGACTACCAGAAGAGCAAAATAGGTTAGGACTACTTCTTCCCCCTCCCCTGGTGCTACTAAACTCCAAAGAATCTTCCTTGATCCTATTGAAGATCCCATCTTCCATAGTAAGATGAGCTCCATACAAGGAGGACTATGGCTTTGAATAAATGACCACCTATTCCTTTTCTTGCAACAATTCAGTAAAACTGTTTAAGAGAAATTTATCAGTTATATGGTTATCACTTCTAGGAAAAGATATGGACAGCACTGTTTGAAAAACAGCATTATGGCTCAAATATTTGAAGTTATCATTGTGTTCTTAAGATAACTTGAGAATGTAATCACATTTCCAAAAATGATGCTAATAAAGTTTCTTCAAATGTTTTTAAGTTTAAAAAATCCTATTCCTCACACAACCCATAAAGATCCAAACATTTACCATCAATCTCTTTTGCAAGGAAAAAAACCCTAAATTGCACTTAGGTTTGTTCTTAACTTTAAATTCTGATTCTGAGTATGTAAATAGAAAATTGGGTTTGCCATAATAAATTAGGAAGTTGTCTAAAAATACCAATGAAGTCAGAAAAACTATACATTAGGGAGCTTTGGAACTCCTATTAAATGATCTTTCTTGCATAATCTTTCCCCATTTATTTATTTCCCCCTCTTATTTTTATTTTATGGAATAAAATAAGCATTTCCATAACATAGTATAACAAAAGATGTGAAATTGCAAATTTACTATGTACAACTTGCTATTCCTTTTATTTAAAATTTTTAATACTGTTTATTTTCCCCCAATTACATAAGAAATATTCCTTTTAAATATACAACAAAGCTATCTTGTAAATTTCTTTTTTTCACTTTTTTCCTTCCCTGCCCTATTTATTTTTTGATCATTTTACACAAGTCCTAAAACCTGGTGCTCTTCTTGATTGTCATTTTACTTTCAAAAAAATTCCGTCTTTTCCAGGTCCAATGACAAAATTAAGAAATTTTTACTTTTTCATGTAAGATTATAAGGGAATGACAGAATCTCACAACTGGTGGTGTCATGTACTGAGATCCCAAAGGCTACAAGCCAAGGATTTTTTTTTTTCCCCTTTAAAAATTCTACGCAGGTAGTTTTTAATTTCATTTCCTTAATTTCCCCTTTCTGCTGACAACTACCGTCATTCCCCAAGCCTCACCAAGGACCTAATTGCTCCCCAGGGATTGATAGCAGAGCTGAGCAAAAAAAAAAAAAAAAAAAAAAAAAAGAGGGGGGGAATGTTCCTTAGGAATAACGTTTTCAGAAGATTGGAAAAGAGAAGGACCCTGGTCCTTTGAAGTCGTGCTTTCCCACCAGGAGGTCGTTTGCTAAAATTTAAGGCTGCTCGGAAGGATAGGGGTGGGGGGGGAAGGGAAGGCAATCTGTGGCACCCCCTGGAGCCGGGAGTCTCCACTTTGTTGGAGTCATTCATTTTGGGGATCTGGTAAAGCCTATGGATTTAAAGAGTCGTGCTTTTAAAAGCATAAAATAAAAATTACAGAGGAAGGCAAAAGAGGCCCGTTATGTTGACATGTAATTTTTAAAATATTTTTTAAAAAGTTCACGGTCAAGGTTAAGATCCCCTGCAGTGGAGGAAGGAGGAGGAAGTGAGAGAGGCGGGTGGGGCAGGGTCAGCTCCGGAGCGGGAGGAGGCCGCGTGACCAGGAGGCCAGGCCGGGGCAGAGCTGGCTGGGCGAGGAGGGGCTGGAGGCACAGGGAGGGTGGGCGGGGCCGAGTCAGGCGCGACCAGGAAGCACGCTGAGACCGGATGGGCGTGGCTGAGAGGGGACCGGGAGGAGCTGCCTACGTCATGGCACGTGGAGAACTTTTATGAGCACGTGAGCCCAGGAGCAAAAGTCCCTGGCTGTCCGCTTGGGCCACCGACCTACGCTCCAGTCCGCATGGCCCCGAGCGGCTCGCCATCGTGGCTATCCTCTGCCATTCCTCCTTGTGTCAGCAACTCCACACACACACTCCACCCCAGGGGTCAGTCTTAGGGTTCCACCAGTTTCACTTTCCACACCCGGGAGGCCATTAGATCGTCCCCTCTGATTCGGCCTCTTTTCTCCGCCCAACACGGAAAACGGAAAACGCCAGCGGGGGTGTGTGTATGTATGTGGGGGGAAGCAGGCGCCACGAACACATTGCGCCTGCGCACCAAAGTTCTCTGGGAGGCGGGGCGAGTCTATCAGTCTTGGCCTTCTCTGGGCGGGGCGCGGAGTGGGGGAGGGGAAGAGGAAAAGTGTGTATATATGCGCGCGCGTGTGTGTATGCGCGCGCCCGCGCAGAAGGGAGGTGCATAAGGGGGAGGTGTCGGGTCGCCTGCTCCGCCCCTCCGCGGTCTGACGTCCTAGAACGCGAGGCCTGCGTGACGTCACCCCGCTGGGCTGCGCACGCAGTAGGAAGACTGTAAGTTTCCCTGTGCCCCAGCAGCTATGTCTGCAGGGGCGCGCGCCGAGGGTGGTTGTCTCGGTGGTTGTCCTAGTTGTCCTGGGGGACGCCGGGGAGGCGGGGCGGGGGAGCGACTCCTGGGGTCTTAGCCGGAGGTGGGAGCGGGGTGACGCGCGGGGTCACTGGGCCGGTGCCCCCGACAACTCCCAGCTGCGCGGCGTCCGGGAGCTGCTAACTGCAAGTTCTGCTCTCCCGTTGAAAGCCTCTACCCTTGGCCTCCTGGGTCAGAGACCCCGGGGACTGGAGGACTCACGTTGTCCTCATAGGTGTGCAGCCAGAGAGCTGCGGGAACTGGTCCTCAGTATCCGTCCATGTAAAATGGGCCAGTAGTCACTATTTCAACCTCCTTCGCTTACGGAGGCGAGGGAAGGACGTATACCGAGGACTGAAAACTTTGGGGCAGAAAGGGTCAAGTTCAAAACTGGGAACTTGAGAAGACAGGGAGAGATTATGTGGTTTCCGTGCTAGGACCACTCTGCCCTTCCCCTCTTCCCTCCCTCCTCCAACATTTACCCAAGGACCTAACCTGAATATCAGATCTAAAAGATGGAGTTTAGCTGCTTCTTTTTTCCAGTTGAGGAATCGGACTCACCGGAGTTAGTTAGCAAAGGCATGAGCGTCGCCCAACTCCGAGCTCGGTATTCCCAACTATATGCCACACCTGTGTAAGTCTGGGTGCTTTGAGGTTGGCATTGAACCTAATAGAAAAAGAAGGAAGACGTAATTGGTATCAACAGATGTTCTTGGCTGTTGTGAAGTCAACAAAATGACTTTGACACCAACATAATCTTGCCTGTGGAAAAAGCCTCCGCATGTCTACTGAAATAGAACTGATACTTCAACGAGCAAAATAAAACTTGTCCAATACAGAGATGCACAGTGAAAGTCAGAATTAAGTTGTCTGAATTGGCTTCTGCTTAACAGCATTATATTTGAATACTTTTGACTCTGGTCACCTCTTTGACAAAGGTTAAATATGTCACTAAAGTATTGGCATAGATCTTGTCGGAGAAAGAGTTTTAAAGAATTGACAATGTCTTAATTTGCTTTTTCTTTGAAGTAGCTTTTCTAGTTCATTATGCTTAAATGACTTAAGCTCCTGAGATAGGAGTTACTACAAAGAAGTTCCCCCTCCCTCATTTCTTCCTCTGCATGAGAATTCCATGAAGGGGGAGACAAATTATAAATATAAAGCAAGTTATAGACAGAATAAATATAAAATACTTAACTGACGGAAGGCATTAGAAGTAAGAGAGTTTGGGGGAAGGATTCCTGTAGAAGGTGGGCTTTTATTTTGGACTAGTGCCATGAAGGAAGATTCAGAAAATACTACCATGTCAGGCATGGTTATACAATATATTACGAAAGGAGGCTCACTCCATTCTGGGCATTCCCACAAAATAAAAAAGTAGTACTGTAATCATTACCAATGCTCATCATCTGAAAGTAGCATGACAAATTGTTTCAGTACTTTGGATAAGGTGGAGAAATAGCTTGTTACTTAGCTATTTTTTTTAAAAAACACTTGAACATGTACATGAAACCATTAACACATGCTAACACCTATACTTTTGCCAGGAAAAAGCCCTTAAGATGGTAATTCCTTGCTTTTATTTGTATAAACTTAGTTTTCTTGTAGCCTTGGAAAGGTGGGGTCGATATTACCCTTATTTTACAAAACTAAGTGAGAACCTGTGTGACTTGTCCAAGTCTATACATTCAATGATTGAGCTGGTAAGAGTCTGAGAATTCTAGTTAATAGACCAGTCCTTTTTTCTGCCACATATATGATGCTCCAGTGGAATAGAATTTGTTTCATTATGTTCCTTGGAGTTGTATCTCCAGAGTATAGTTACTCTTTTATCATTTACCAGACAACTACTGTTTATCTGTTTATTGCCTCTTTGTTATAGTCTGGGGATACCAATTTTAAAAAGGAGCTTAACAGTCTAATGGAGGAAGACTGAAAAGCAGGGCTGGGATCTAGGGAGGGTCCCAGGCCAGGTTCATGAAATCAAACCAAGAAGAGCAGCTGATAACAAAATTAACAGGTGGCTGGAAACTTCTGAGTCCTCTCAAGGGAAGCGTCCCGGCCTCCAGTGGGACCTAGTGCTGGAACATAGGTACTTGCTCCTTGTGCTACCCTCAAAGTGAGAGAGACTGTCTCGAATCATGTTTTAGGAGTTTGACCTCGTAGGCCCTCTTTGTATTATGTTGATATATAACAGTTTCTTGCTTTTATTATCTTTTGTCAGCCAGTGCTTGACTTTTTGAATAAGAGCGTGCTCATATGTGTTTTAAGGGCATATCCATTTGTATGTTTATTTGTTTTGTTAGATTTTGTGTCCCTGTACATGTGTGTTCAGGAAAGTGAGGAACAGCCTGATATTCTGTCCTTAATTGCCCTCGGTGTCTGTCTCAGGCAGATGTGCAGTTGGGCCTGAGGCTGTTACTCTGAAGAGAACTTTTTTCCTTTACTTTTTTTTCCATTGTTGCCTTGGTCGATTTTGAGTATAGGCCTGACATTCCTGGGCTGAGGCCCAGGTAGGGGGGGAGGAGAAGATGCAGGCCCTGGACTGAAGTGAGCACTTAGTCCTTCTTTGGACAGCAAGAAAGCCCAAGAGAATAAAAACTAAAGCAGGCCAGATTTTTGTTTTGAGCTGGCTTTCCAAGGAAAAGCTCTTAGCATTTCCATTCTGCTCTTTAACTTTGCTCTTGAAGGTATTTTGAAGGATTAACTCTCATAGCCTAGAAAGGGGAGAGGGTCATGGTAGCACAGGTGAATATTAAAGGGAATGGAAAAAATTTAAAGAGACATTTTTTTCCCCAGGGCTTTTAACACAGAAAGTTTGGAAAGAGCATCTTTTAGTTGAGGCTTTCATAAAAAAGTATTGATTTTGACTATTTACAATATCTGGAGTTTTATTTCTTTTTGATGTCAACAATTTGCCAAATGGTTATACTTCCGATAATTAAATGTAGTATCTCAGAATTTTAGTATTGGAAGGTACCTCAACAGCTCTTTGTTGCCAAAGCCTGTTAATTTTACTTTGTAACATCGCTTGAATACATCCTCTTTTCTCCTCTGTCACTGTCACCATCAGTGCAGGCCCTCATTACTTCATATTTGGACTGTTGCAATAGCTCCTGGTAGGTCAGTTTGCCTCAAGTCTCTCTCCAGTCCAGTCCATCTTCATTCGGAAACTAAAGTGATTTTTCTAAAACATAGGTACAGTCATGTTACCCCTTTCTCAATAAACTCAATAAGCTTCCTCTTGCATCCAGGAACAAATATAAAAAAGCTCTGGTAGCATTCATAGCCCTTCCTAACCTAGCTTCTTCCCCCAACCTTGCAGTCTTTCCGGTCTTATCATTTTACTTACTCTTTAGATCCAGTGAGTCTGGCTTCCTGACTGTTCCATGAACGAGACATTCTATCTTTTGGCTACAGGCATTTTCTCTAGCTGTTCCCCATGGCTGGTATATTCTCCTTCCTCTGTTCCAACTACTGATCTCACTTGCTTCCTTTAAGTCCCAACTAAAATCTCCCTTTTTACTGGAATCTTCCAGGCCCTCTTAATTCTGATGCTTTCCCTATGCTAATTATTTCCTATATATAATTTCTTTGTATAGAATTGTTTTTATGTTGTCCCTCAGATTGTAAGCTCCTTGAAGGCAGGAAACAATAAATGTTTTTTGATTGATTGACAATTCCCACTATTAGATTGAATGAATTCTTTTCTACTTTGGATATTAGCTTGTGAAACATACACATTTATGCTTTTGTCTTTTTTTTTTAATTTTTTTATAAAAGCTTTTTATTTACAGAACATATGAGGGATTTTTCTACATTGACCTTTGCAAAACTTTTTTTTTTTGTTCCAAGCTTTTCCCCTCCTTCCCCCTACCCTTTACCCCTAGATGACAGGTAATCTTAATACATGCTAAATATGTTAAATTATATGACAAATCCAATATATGTATACATATTTATACAGTTATCTTACTGCACAAGAAACATCAGATCTAGAAAGAGAGAGAGAGAAAAAAAAAAAGAGAGAGAGAAAAAAAAAAAAACCTAAGAAGGAAAACAAAAAGCAAGGAAATATTCACAGAAAGCTTTAAAATGCTGTGTTGTGGTCCACACTCAGTTCCCTCAGGCCTCTCTCTGGATGTATATGACTATCTTCATCGCTGAACAATAGGAACTGGTTTGAAACACATCATTGTTGAAGAGAACTGTGCCCATCAGAATTGATCATCATATAGTCTTGTTGCCGTGTACAATGATCTCCTGGTTCTGCTGATTTCACTCAGCATCAGTTCATGCAAGTCTCTCCAGGCCTCTCTGAAATCATCCTGCTGATCATTTCTTATAGAGAAATAATATTCTGTAACATTCATATACCATAACTTCTCCAATTGATGGGCATCCTTTTAGTTTCCAGTTTCTAGCCACTACAGAAAGGGCTGCCACAAACATTTTTGCACATGTGGGTCCCTTTCCCTCCTCTAAGATCTCTTTGGGATATAGGCCCAGTAGAAACACTGCTGGGTCAAATGGTATTATGCTTTCGTCTTTTAAATGCATCACAACTAAATTTGATGCATCGTGTCATATTTGAAGTGCTTCCTTCAGGTGGTTATCTATATGGTTGAACATTGAATAGAAATGTTTGGTTAAAAGGGTACTCAAATCATAAATAGGTATTTATTTAGATAGAGTAATATATTGTGAACTTATATTTCTTTTGTCTGGAGATGTGTTAGGACCTAGAAAGTTAAGTTGCATGCAAAAAAGAAATTTCCTACTTTCAAAGGACTTTACAGCCTTGATACAGGTATTCCCAAATTTGCTATCTTCTACCATAACTTTCAAATTTGGAAAGTGGTAGATAATTATTGTAGCATTTTTTAATTTTTATATTTATTTTAAAAATAGGTTGGATAGAGATGAGGATTCTTTTTTTCAAGGCCAAGGATTTGCCTGTATTTTTTTGATTTAATCTTTAGGCATCAAATAACAGTATGTAATATCATGAATAAATAGTGGGTAGAATCAGCTTAATTTTGATAAATTTTTTTTTTCTCCAGTGAGAACAAAAGTAAATAGGATACTTTGGGTTACTTAATGATGAACCCTGGAAATAGTGGCAAATAGTGGGGCAAGGGATTTTAGTATAATAGTGAAACATTAAAATAGCAAACCATGGAATCAAGGCTGAGTATGGAGACTAGTGAAGTCATAATGTAAAAGGTAGTTTGAGAGAATTGAAAGGATCAAAGTTTTTTAGGTTATTTCAGCAGCATGACACCGAGAGGTGGTCTCAAGGCTAGGAAGACCTGGATTCAAATTGTGTCTCAATTTATGCTGGCAATGTAACTGGACAAATTATTTAATTCTCCATGCTTTAAGCTTCTAGTCAAAGTCCAATGGAAATAAGAGCCCCTAAATTGTACATAACAATCCCTGTAGACTTAGAAAGTTGCATGTTAACATTATCTATGTCCTTAGTATTTTTTATTTATTTTGTTAAAAATATTTCTCTTATATTTTAATCTGATTTGGTCAGCACTAAGGAGCCTTTCCTCAACATTGAGGGCAATCTTGTGTTTGACATCTCTGTTCTGGACAACTTTCTAAGACTAATTTGCAAAGTAGGTGCTAATTTGCATTGGCAGAGGGAGTTTGCTTACTTGAGATTTCCCTGTTCCAGTAGAATTATAAGTCCAGTTCCCATCCCTAACCCTATTGTATTTTATTTTAAAAATATTTTAGCATCCAAGGAAATTCTGTTTTTGTAGGGATATTATATTCAACAGAGGGATGGCAGACAACTTCCCAATAAATAGTTGGTTTCATTTGAAATACATTAAAATCCTAAAGATTAGAATCCAGTTATATTTCAGTTAGCTGTAGCTTTTGCTTTAAAAAAGAACATCTTTTATTCCATTTGGTGCAATTCAGAAATGATTGAAAAGAATTGAATATTCATATAACTCTACTAAATTAGTAAATCTTGCTGGATACTAAAACTTTAGTGAGCAAAATTAACATAACTCCCAATCCCAAATCAGTACTCAAAAGAAAAAAAATTGGGGGAGAATGAAGGATTGTTTTGTAATTTAATTCTACTATGAATATTATAATTTTCTTTAAAGAATTTTTTCTCCTTTAGTAATATTTGCCTTGTTCTGATGATTTTAGACTTTTATTTGGGGTTCTTGAGTACTGAGCAAGACAAACATAATATGTTAAAATGACGTGTAGAGGTTGGCCTACTATCTAAAGAATTGGTAATTTGGACACTTTTCTAACAAAGGTTTGTTTCTCTTTGGTATCTCATATTGTGGTAAATTCCTGGTGCTTTTAGTTTTGATGGGAAATGGTTTATTTGGCTCAGTCCTTATATGGAGAATAATTGTCAATCTTAATCAAAGTTCTGTTTGGATGCTGCCGCTTGGCATAGAATTCACCCTGGATTCACAAGGGCATGCTGGCCCAAGGACTCTGAAAGGACTTTCTGAGCAGGAAAGGCTTCTATGACTTTGAACAAGCTCTCTTCAAGTCTTGCTCTCTTCCCTAACTGGCACTCATACCAGCTAACTTCTGAAGCTCTTGCCATGTCCTCTGCTGCGAACTCTTCCTTCTCCTGGGGACTCCTTTGTCCAGTGGGAAGAATTGGTATACTTCCTGGCTTCTGAAGCAGCTTTAATCTTTCCTTTGCCCTCACCATTCAACAATGTCTCCTAATAGTTTGCACCATCTGCTATTGCCTTGTTACCAACTACTGGCCATCCTATCAGTCATTCTCCTACCTGGCTGACTGTTTTCTTTTTCACTTCTGTTTATGTCCTCATCCTTGGTGATGTCAGTATTGATGATCCTTAATATTCCCCTTGCCCCCCGCCTTTTAACTTTCTGTGAATGTATCGAATGTTTTCTTGTGGGTCCACTATGCTAGGCCCTCTGAAACAGACAGTAGGGAGACAGTGCTTGGGCAGGAAAGAAAATATTAATGCTTTCTCTTCTGATATTAGGGACCATCCACTGTATAATCTTGAATGTACTTTTCTTTCCTGCAGTAGAATGGGTGCATCTGGAGAGCAGGGGCTTTTTTTGAATACCCAGCACTTAGCACAGTGCCCGGCACATAAGGAGTACTTTCTGATCTACTGAAGGAAGTTCTTGCCCAGATGTTGGGGTAGTGAGGCTCTGATTGTTTCAGACCTCTGTAATCTTGGGCACTGATCTCCTTTTTTGAGCGTTGGGTTCCCCAATTGTGAAATGAGGAACTTGGAGCACATGGTCACTGAGGTCTCTTTCAGCTCTAAAGTTCTGTGAATCTTAAATTTATTCAACCAGAGTCGTGGACCATATGACCTCCAAAGTCTTTTCCAGTCCCAAGAGCGTAAGAACATTTTTTTTTAAATTTTAAATATTTTTTTTGCCAAGGCAATTGGGGTTAATTGCCTTACACAGGGTCACACAACTAGTTTTATGTCTCCACTTAACAGTTCTGGGCTGGGGTTCTAACCACTGTGCCAACGAGCTGCCCCTAAGTGTAAAAACTTTTAATGCAGCAGTTTTGCAGTCATTTGATTATCTTTACTGTTAAGTATTAACCAAGGCCTAAAAAGTGTTCTGTTTCATACACGTTTTTACCTTAAGAAACCACACACTTGAGTGAAGAGTGCCTTTGATTTCCTTCCTCTCCATATCCCCTCCTGCTTCCTTCTCATCAGTTACTAGTCTCCCCCCCCCCCCCCTGCCTGGCTCCTGGCATCTAAGTCAAGACCACTTTCTTTTTTTTTAAATTTTTATATATATTTTTTTATTAAAGCTTTTTATTTGCAAAACATATGTATGGGTAATTTTTCAACATTGACCCTTACAAAGCTTTCTGTTACAAATTTTCCCCCCTAGTCCTCACCCCTCCCCTAGATGGCAGGAAATCTATTACATGTTAATTATGTTAAAATACTTGACAAATTGAATATATGTATACATATTTCCACACTTATTGTTGTGCAAGAAAAATCGTATCTACAAGAAAAAAAATCAGAAAAAGGAAATACAATGCAAACAAAACATCAATAGAGAGCATGAAAATGTTATGTTGTGGTCCAATTTCATATTCCTCTCCCTGGGTGTGTATGGCTTTCTTCAGTGAACAATTGGAACTGATTTGAAACATTTCACTATTGAAGAGAGCCATGTCCATCAGAATTGATCCTCATAGTATTGTTGTTGCCGTGTACAATGATCTCCTGGTTCTGCTCATTTCACTCAGCATCAGTTCATTTAAGTCTCTCCAGGACTCTCTGAAATCCTCCTGTTGGTCATTTCTTACAGAACAATAATATTCCTTGACATTCATATACCATAATTTATTCAGCCATTCTCCACTTCATGGGCATCCATTCAGCTTCCAGTTTCTAGCCACTACAAAAAGGGCTGCCAGGAACATGTCAAGACCACTTTCATCCTCTTCTCCCCCTTCCCCAGACTAGTTCCTGGTCTTTAAAACATGATTTTTCAGTTTGTCCTTCTCTATGCTTATTCCTCTTGTTCCACATTACTGCCTCAGCCACCCATATGGCTCTGATTTAGGAAAAAGTGTTCTCGGACTCATCGCTACTATTTCCTTTTCCCTCCTTGCTTTTTGTGAACCCATCCTTTGACCTCAGCATGACTTCTAACTTCTTTGTTTTCCTGATTTTTTACCTTGTTCTGATTTCTCTTCCCTCCCTTCACAGTTTTGACCCTGGAGATTGTCATTTCACTAAATGTGCTGCCCTTCACTTGGAATCCCTTTGTCTTTTGTCTGCTTTTGTTTCTTTGCTAAAACCTGACCAGGAGGTTGCCCACCTTTCTACTTTAACTGTTAAGTGCTGCTGGGGGAACTGACAGTTGCGCTGACCCGTCTGCTACAAATTCATGCATTTAATTTCAGCTGTGCTCTAACTGCTGCCCAACGTTGGCTGCGTTCCTTTCTTGTTGACTTTTTGTCATGCTCTGCACAGCAGCTGTTTTAAACTTTGTTCAAGTCCAACTACAATCCTCCTCTCACCCTCCCCAACCCCCCATCGAACTTTACTGAGAAGATTGAGGGGATTCATCGTTTCTTCTATACATCATTGTATCATCCCCCCACCTTGCAGTACCAGAAACTTATGGAACAGGAGCAGTCCATCTGGGTTTATTCAGTCCTCAAGTCTACAGTGACAAAAATCCTCAATAAGCTCTGGGATGCTCTTAATTGCTAAATCCAAAGTGTTTTCTTAATTCTTACCCTGCCTAACATTTTTTTGTTGTTTGCAGCATTTGACACAGATAAATGTTTGTTTGCTTGCTTTGTACTCTGCATTTCCTCTCTTTAGAGGCCTTCAAGCAAACTCAAGTTGATCATTTGTTGGGTATGTTGTAGAAGGGATTTTTATTTGGGTACAAATTGGACTAGATGGCTCCTGAAGGCCCTTTCATGACTTTGATCATTACTTCTGTGATTCCTTTGGCTTTTTGGATACTGATCTTTTCAGATTCTCCTTGTTTTAGTGCTCCCTTGCTGATCTGTCTTCTTTCAGATTCTGCCTCCCAAATGCAGGTACCTTTTGAGGCTTTATTTTTGACCTTTTCTCCACACTCTTCCCTTGCAATCTCATTGAAACTGAATTTATTTATTGCTTTAGTGGGGATGGCTCCAGAATCTCTATGTTCATCCTTGCTATTTCCATTGAGTCTACATTTCCTATTTCCTGCTGGACAGAATGTATGTCATGCTAGAACCTCTAAATCATCATGTCTAAAATTGAACTCATAATCTCTCCCCAAACTTCCTCTGCTCCTTCCTTCTATTTCCACTGACAGCTTCTTTCCAGTTTGTCTAGGCTTGAAGACTTGGAGATGGATTTGACTCTACTCTTATTTGCTTCCTGGTCTGTTGATTGTACTTCATTTGTTTTGCATGTCTATCCTTGCATCTCCATTAACATTGCTGCAACTGCAGTTATGTCTTTATTATCCTTTACTTGGCTAATTGACTCTCCCTTCTTTAATACATTTTTTTAAAATCTTTCTCCTGAAATAATCACATCACTCCCTAGTTCAGAGATATTTAGTGGCTTTCTATTGGCTATTGTATAAAACATAGGTTCCTTAGTGCCTAGCATTTGGAGTCTTTCATAATCCTCTCTTTGTAGGTTTGTTTCCTTCTGTTCTGCTGCAGTTTCCAAGAATCATTTTTTTAATTATTTATTTTTTAAAATTTATTTTATTTTATTTTTTTTAGTTTTCAATTATCTTAACTAAATTGTCCTGCAGTCTCCTATGTCTTCTACCACCATCTCTCGCCACTCCTTCTGTTGTTGTTCAGTTGCTTCGGTCACGTCCAGCCCTTCAGGTCACATTTGGGATTTTATTGGCAGAGATACCATCCTGGTCTGCCATTTCCTTCTTCATCTCATTTTATAGATGGGGAAAGCGAAGTAAACATGGTGAAGTGAATTGCCCAGGGTCACACAACTAGGAAGTGTCAGGAAGATGAGTTGTTCTTACTTTCTGACCCAGAACTCTCCACAGGGTCATGTGGGTGCCCTGTTCTCCTACTGCTGTCATGTAATCTGGTCTGGAAAGTGTTCCCTCTTCCATTTCTGCCTACTGACAGCCTTCATTTCTTTCAGGGGCCAACCGAAATACTGCCTTATCCTTGATGTCTCCCTTAACTTTTCATTATTTTTTCTTCTCACCTCCCCCACTAAGCCCTCTGCAAAAAAGATTTTAAAATAACTTGGACCATTTTGGGGCTTTAATGTATTTTATGTCATACTAATTCATGAATGTGTCTTATCTTTATTAAATTATAAGTCTCTTGGGGACAGAATGTACTGTTTTTTTGGTTTTTTTTAAAATCTGCATTCCCATTATCTTTTGCAATATCATGCATGCAGTAGGTACTTAATAAACGTTAATATCTGTTAAATTGAATACAGGCCCAATAATAGACAATGTGATTAGATGACTATTTTAGTTCAGATTACTTGTTGCCAGGAGGTTGGTCTCTGGGTGATGCATTATTTTGACCACAGCACCTAATAAAGATCATATCAGGTACAAAAGAAGGTGTGTTTAAACATAAAACAATGTTTTGGTGTTGGTTTTTTTTTCATATAGACCACTGTATGGAATAATTTGTCACCAACATTTTTACTCTATTCTCTTAATTATTCTCTTGGTTTTTAGGCATGAAATTCATGCTTAAACTAAATGGGCATCAGTATGGAATACAAAGTGTGATCAAATATATTAATTTTGAATCTAGCCATCTTTGGAGTATTGAATAATAAGATCTTATTTGAAGAATCACATTTTAAAAAGATGTTCACATCTCTTTATTTATGTGTGATGAGTATAACTATTGCAGATGAGAAAACTAAGATTTAGGTTAAGTGATTTGCTAGAGGTAGTATAGGAAGTTATTGGCCTGTTGCCAATTTGATAACCGAGTAAAGGAAAAGTCAGAGCATAAGACCAAGAGCTGCAAGTCACCTTATAAGTAATCTAGTTCAACCCTCTGGGTCAGCAGTGAAAGAGAGGCAAATTGAAGATCAGAAACTTCTCCTGGGTAGCCCTAAATTTTAGATCTAGTTTACTTTCCATTACTTTGTATTTAGAAAGACTCCCCTTTTCCGCCTCCTAAATGATTCACAGTAATCTTACAACATTGTGATAATCTTTTTATGATCATTTAAGATAGTTCATTACAGATGTTTTTAGCTCAATTTTAGAGATTAGGAAATTGAAGAATTACGGCATTTTCTCTCTTGAGTGTCAGAATCAAAATAAATTAGGTTTTCTGATTCTTACAGTAGCACTCTGGGCTGCAGGTAGTATTTTAAGAATGAATATTTTTCTTTTTAAATGTCTGATCATGTGGCATTAACATTTAAAGGTAAAAATATTTTTTTTTTGCATTTGGAGAAAATTAATTATTTGAAAATAGAAGTATTGGTAGAGAACTCAAACTCATTAATTTAGATTTATAAGTACTTCATTAACAACTCCCTTGAATAACTTGGAGCACCAACATATTTTTTACCTTTTTCCTTTCTACTTGCTGTGCTTTTGGTATAAAATTTAGATATAAAATTCATGCTCACTTAAATACATTTTGCCATTATTAAGAACAGGAGCTGCCTTACTTTTGTACTTGTATACAGGTTCATTACTTGTTACCTCTCCCTCCCTTTCCTTCTCTCTTTCCTTTCCCCTTTCCCTCATCTCCTTAGTTTACAGCCATGATTTAATTGCTAGTTTCCTGGTGAGAAAATTCCAGTGTAGGTCAGTTGCTAATCTGCACATTTTTGTCATACAGAATTTCCTATAGAACTCTGGTGAAGTAATTTGACCAGTGGCACATAACCAGTATGTATTGCAGTCTGGGCTTGAATCTAGCGTGACTTGACTTTCGAGGTTGTGCATTACCCACTGCCATGCTGCTTGGCATATGATAGGCATGTCATAGATTCTTATTGGTTAATAATTAGTTGATTAGGGGGAGGAGCCAAGATGGCGGAGTGAAAACGTGACTCTCTTGCTTCCTCCTCCAATCTTCTCTCAAATCAACAATAAAATAAGCCTCTGAACTGATCTTCAAGTCAACAAATCCAGAAATATTTGGACACTGCTTTCTGAAGAACTTCATATCTGGTTTGTCTAACTCGGACAGAGAGATAAACAGAGGACTCCTGTGCAGGCCGGAAGTGAGGGTGGGACTCAGCACACTGTGGCAGAAACTCCAAACTCCAAACACCTGGAGTTTATCTGAGGCACTTGGGACACTCTGCCCTGATTGGGGGCAGATTTGCCTTGTTTAAGGAGTAATTCGGACTTAGTCCTAGCCCCCACCGGCCCAGCACCTTAATTCACCGAAGTGCCCCAGAGCAAACTGCCGCAGCCGCCGTTTTTCTGAGCCTTAAAGAGACATCCACACTGTCTAAAAATAATGAAGAGGCAAAAGAGAGCTCTCACCATAGACAGCTTCTATGGAGAGAAAGAAGGGCTGACCCCAGATCTTGAGGTTCCTTTAAACAAAACTCCAGAGGAAGTTATTAAGGACCATCATTGGTCCCCTTTTCAAAAGTCCTTTCTGGAAGATTGCATAAAGAACCTCAAAAGAGAGCTGGAGGATAAATGGGAAAATAAATTGAAATCAGTGCAAGAAGGATATGATGCCCTGCAAAAGAGATATGAAAAAGACACCAATGTATTGAAAAATAAAATTAGTGAAGTGGAAAAAGAGTGCAATGAACAAAAAAATTCAATTGGCCAGTTACAAAAGGAGCTTAAAAAGGTAACTGAAGAAAACAACATTTTAAAAATAAGAATTGAATGCAAGTGAATGACTCAAGACTTCAAGAATCAAACAAAAACAAAACAATGAAAAATTAGAAGAAAATATGAAATATTTCCTAGGAAAAACAACTGACTTGGAAAATACATCTAGGAGAGACAATCTAAGGATTATTGGACTTCCTGAAAGCCATGATGAAAAAAAAAGAATCTAAACACTATCTTCCAGGAAATCCTGAAAGAAAACTGCCCTGAGGTTGTAGAATCAGAAGGCAAAATCACCATTGAAAGAATTCACCGATCACTTCCTGAAAGAGACCCCAAAATTAAAACCCCAAGGAATATCGTGGCTAAATTTCAGGACTATCGCACCAAGGAAAAGATTCTACTAGCAGTTAGAAAGAAACAATTCAAATAAATTATGGTATATGAATAATTAGTTGATTAATGAAAGAATGTTCTGAAATTCTGGACCCTAGACTCAAAACCTTGGAGTCATGCTAATTCTTCCCTAATTTTTTCTTATTCGACCAGTTGCCAAGTCCTTGTGATTCCATAGCGTAATTCTATTCATCGCATCAGAAGTCTTTTTTTTTTCCTAGGCTTTTTCCGAGCTTTTTACCATTCAAGCTTATCTCCAGTTCTGGAGCCTTCATTGCAGGTTTACAAGACCAGTATTTTGATTAAATCACTTAGACCCTTCACTTAGGTTTTAGTATATAGTTTTCAAATAAGCCTGCTACCTCCGTAAAATCTCTTAGTATCTTTTTCTTTCTCTTTTCTCTTACTGCCCTTACTTTATCACTTCCTATCTTCCCTGTGGTAAAAGCCTTCTGTTTCATTTGCCTGTTTGTGACTTCCCTCTTTTCTCCTAACATATTCTATAGCTTACCATTTGCTCTACTGCCAACTCAAAGGAATCTTTCTAATGTATAGGTTTGACTGTGTTATCTCTTTACTCAAAAATCCTCAATAATTTATTGTTGATGATGAGATACATTAAAAACTTCTCAAAATGGTTCTCAAGGATCGCCATAATTTGGACGTATGCTTCCTAAGGAATACCGGCCTCATTGTAGTATATTCTGTTTCATGAATTCAGCCCCCTTCTGCTTTTGTTTATATAATTGCTCATGTTTCAATCAGGTTCTTTCTGCCCTTGTCCCCCATCCTTCCCTTTCTTCAACACTTACGTGCCATCATTTCCTCCTTGAAATTTTTTCTGATGTTACCACCTTACTTCTTAAGTAAGTCTGACTTCATTCTGTTTGATTTTTCTTATAGGATTTATTCTTTTCTTAATTGTAAGAGTATTTGATGTTCAAGTCACTCCTCTTTTTTTTTTTTTTTTTTTTTAAATTTCTAGAGCCTAGAACTTTGCAGGGCACTTTGCTTGTTAGTTGATTGTCATTTTAACCAACTAGACAATGAACTTTTTGGAGGCAATGTTTGTATCCCTTTTATCTCTGTGTATCTTTAGCACCCAACTGTGACTTAACATTTAGTAGGCTTATTAAACTGTTTATTTAATTGGATTGTCTGTTATGGGATGGCATTTTTAGTGACTCTCAAGGCTTAGGTAGCTGTGTGATCCTGAGCAAGTCACCTGTCATCTGTTTGCCTTAATCTGCTGGGGAAAGAAATGGCCAAGTATCTATGCCAAGAAAATCCCCCTCTTGGATCACAGAGTTGGATATGACTGAATGACAACAGTGATCAAGAGATGGAGCAAAATGATACTTTAGCTCCTGCTGTCAAGTAGGAGGGATTGTGATTAGATTTAAAAGAAGAGAGATTCAAGTATCCATAAGGCTGAATTATCATTTCCAACTGCCATTATGAACAGTAAGACAGTAATTTAGTTCCAGAAAAATGATAGGGATCATGCAACATCCTAACATCCCCTTAAAAAGGGTATCTTCTTCTTTATTTTAATATGGTATTTTAAACAAAGTTACTATCTATAAAAATGTACTTTTATACCATTTTGCTAAATTGTGGATTTTTGCTTTGTGGGGAAGAAATTCCATTTAATCACTAAAATCCTGATTTGGGAAAAGAGTATTATGAGATGTTATTTGAGATTGGAAAGAAATACTAATATAGTTATGCCAGAGATTTAAATGCTGTTAGCATTTTTCAGTGCTTGTCAGAATAATGGAATTTGAAGCAATTAATTCAACTGTAGTGTAATGTAAAAATATTTTTCCTTACCTCCATGAAGAAAAATGCTAGTTTCCAGAGCAACCTTTATATTTATTGTATTTGTGTCAAGCACATTAACATTAGAGATTATGCTAATATAGTGTACTTTTGACTTTGTTTTTCATATGAGGCTTTAAAAATACGACTGCAATGACTGTCATGTGTTTTTTATCTATAGGTCTGATGGTCTGATGATTATAGAGTATAATATTTACCAAGCATTCTTTATATGTGATCTAGGCAGCTTCAAGGATTTTTAAATGTAGTTTAAAAAGGTAATGTGTCATGTATAGAAATACTTTAATGCTTTAAACATTCAGGTGAAGGCAGTATTACTTTTATGTTCCTATTTTTCTTTTTTCTGAGAGGATTTAATGTCGTCATAGATATGTTAGAATTAGTCTATTAGTCTCTTGGTCTGGTGTTAGATTATTGAGCTAAAAGTTTGGGATTTATTTTTGTTGGGCATGCTCCTGAAATTATACATATGGCCAGTCCAAATACTATATGTATCTTAGCGTAACTTGAAAAAATGTAATCATTATAACATGTATGGAGTTAATTCTATAAATAACAATGTAAGAACAAGTTTTATTAAGTAATTCATGGGTGAGACTTGAACAAAATCTTTTTTTCTGTAGTTAAATTTCCAGCTTCAGAATATTGGAATGTTTTTTTTTTTTTTTTAAGAATGAAACAAAGAGATACTTGTTTATGAACTGCTTATAGAAGAAATGCAAAAGATATTTTCTAGTTATATCTTAGAAATAATTGTCAGATTGTTTTTTGATTTTTTAAAATTTGCTTTTGAAATAAATTTAGGGAAGTCTCCATATTTATAATAATGTCTGACCTTAGAGAAGAGCTGGAAAAATGTCCCATTCTTCTTTCTTTGAAGAATTGGAGGACTGTAACTGTGAAACATTGTAAGCCATCAGACTTGATTGTTTTGTTGTATAGTTTCATTGACCTGATTTTTCCCCATTTTTATAGGCTTTGTTAGAGAGGAAACTGGATTTGGAGGAAGAAATGATACGTTCAGAAGCGAAGTGTTTAAAAAAAAAAAAAAAGGAAGAAAGAAAGAAAAAGAAAAAATATATAAAAATTTCAGAACAAATTCAGAGGGCAGTTTTTAGCAACTTCATAGGCCGTAATAGATAAATTGAGATTTGTATAGTTTTCCACATAGATGAAATTTTAAATTTAACAGCACTATTTATATTTGTGTATGAAATTACCTTATGACAATTTTTTAAGAGTAAGAAGTTGATATGTTTGTACCCTCAACCCATGTTTCCGTCCTCAATAAGTATCTTTTGTTTAACACATTCTGGCTTTTATGTGGGTGTCACCCAGTAGTGAAGCTATATTTTTGTATTCTCTGAAGCACTTTTAGGTGGTAAGTAGCATTTACAGGAATATAAAATATTTTTACCATATTTTGTTATAGTTCCAAATGTCTCTCTTACTGTCTTGATGTATGTCAAAAGCCCATTTATCAAGTGTGATTAATGTTTTATTCTTAAAATGTGTACATATTTATTTTGATGGTTCTAAGCAGAGATGGGATTTTTTTTTTTAATGGAAAAGCAGTAATGCTCTGTGTTAGTCATTGGCATATGGATTATGCTCTAGATAGGATCATTGATTAGAGGTGGAAGGTATTCCAGAGGTCATCCAGACTATCCTCCTCATTTTATAGATGAGGATAGATTGAGTAACTTGCCCATTTACAAAAGGCAGTCCCTATGTCCTCATTCCAAATGGAATCCTCCTACCATCGGAGCCTCACTGATCTCCATTACTGTCTACCTTCTTATTTGTGTTCCACTGACTGTAGCCCACTTTTAAAGCAAAACTCATTCTCATTTTATAGTTGAGAAAATTAGGAAACAAAGGGGAAGTGATTTAAGCAGTCACACAGCTATTAAGTGTCTTAGGCCAGATATGAAGTCCATTTCTTGACTCCAGGCCCAGTGCTCTATCTACTACACTATCAACTGCTCTATATAAAATGATATATACATATATAAAATACATATACATATTATATGTGTGTATATATATGCACATATATACATATAATATTTGAAATCATTATCAAAAAAGGAGACAAAAATATTATGGTGAAAGAATCAATAGGACTTAGAAACTAACTGGATATTAGAATAAGGGAAAGGAAATTGTTGAGGATAAATAAATTTAAGCTTACAAAGTTGGAAGGCTAGTGATGCTTTCAAAAGAAGTATCAAAATTTAGGAGAGGTCAGATTAAGAGAGACGACAAATTCTATGTTTTGGACAGGCTGAAAATGAGATGCTGAGGAAATATCCAAATTGATATGTGAAGGAGGGGGATGGTGATTTGGGACCTGGAATAAGGGAAGAAAATTAGAGCTGGACATAAATGAAACCACAGGGGAGAAAATAAGAAGACCATCTCTTTTCAACACAAAGCACTGAAGGAATTTCAGGATTGGGAAGAAAATAAGATGTTGATTAAGCAAAAGACAGAAAAGTAGTAGGAGAGAGAAGTGTTACTGAAGCCAATGGAGGAAGGAATACACAAGGCAGTGTGGGAGTTGATGTCAAAAGTTGCAGAGGTTTAAAATTAAAAACTAACAAAAACAGAATGAGGACTGACAAAAGGTAAAAAGGTTTAGCCATTAAGAGATCACTAGAAACCTTGGAGGAAGTAATTTAATCCTAGCAGAAGGATCAAGAACAAGGCTCAAAGGGTAGAGAAATGAATTCTACCTAAGGAAGTAGAGACATTGCAAAATTGAAAGTGACCTAAGACTATCTACTTTAGCCAATACCTACGAAAGACTCCCTTCTAGGAGGACAAAAACAGGATGTATGCCCACCTGTAGCTGACCAGTAACATACAAGCTCAGAAATCTCTGCCACAAATTGGGCACATGGTCCACTTGGAAATTTAGGATGGAGATGTCTCTAGACCAGAGCATCCTACTTTTCCTTCAGGCTGCTGGGCTCCTGCTCTGCTCTCAGACCACAGTGTCTTCCTTGATGTGGGTATGCCCTGTTGGATGGTCCTGTCCAGTCCCTCCCTAAAGTTCATTCAGAAAAACCTGGAGTGTCCTCATGCAAATTCTTTGTAAAAACAGTTTTTTGGTAAATATATGGCTGGCATTTGGGTTACAATGGAATTGTGCTCTCTGCAGCTGTTCGGTATCTTATTCTGCCAGGTGATCTTCAGAAGCTTCCGAAAATAATTTAAATGGAAATGGTTCAGTTTTCTGGAATGACACTGATAGCCTGCCCAGGCTCCCCAAGCACCCTCTGGCTCTGCAGACCCCCAGTTTGGTGGGCAGTCTTCCCAAATGCTGAGCTAGCTCCCGTAATGTACACATCAGCCTCATCCTCTATATGGACATCTCAGAGCTGGCTAGTCAGAGAGCCAAAAAGGACCCTGACTGGGGCTGCTCCCTGACTGGCTCTAGAATGAGAACACACAGTATCAAATACCCAGGAAAGAGGAGGATGGGGTCCATCATCCGAGTCAGAAAAATGTACTTGGCCCTAACAGAAGCTCAGCTCTCTGACCAAAGGAAGTGACAGTCTTCTAATGCTATGGCGGGACTAATTATTTTGGGACTTTTAACATTTGCAGGGTCTTTTAAGACTCGGAGCAGCCTTTCCTAATACAATACCCCTAAATGTTAGTGTTCTTTCCTTCCTGAAATGACCTTGTATATATTTCCTTCTTGATGTATGCCATGTATCACAAGCTATTTGAAGGCACAAAGAGAGGATTTCATTTTGTCCCTTTATCTCCAGTGCCTAGCATAATGCACTTAGGTATCTGTCCATTCAAAACTGAACACTTTGTTCTTGATCATGACATCATGATTAAAGAAAGTCAGATAAGAGTTGCACATGGTGAGAGGGTAAGGAGAGGTTTAAATCGGTAATTATGGGGTAAGTAGCCTCGTTGAGAGGCCATCTTTAATTCCTTGGATTTTGATTTTCATTATAAGACAAGGACACTAAAATCCATTAATTCTGAAAGAAAAGGCATCACTAGCCTTCCAACTTTGTAAGCTTAAATTTATTTATCCTCAACAATTTCCTTTCCCTTATTCTAATATCCAGTTAGTTTCTAAGTCCTATTGATTCTTTCACCATAATATTTTTGTCTCCTTTTTTGATAATGATTTCAAATATTATATGTATATATGTGCATATATATACACACATATAATATGTATATGTATTTTATATATGTATATATCATTTTATATAGAGCAGTTGATAGTGTAGTAGATAGAGCACTGGGCCTGGAGTCAAGAAATGGACTTCATATCTGGCCTAAGACACTTAATAGCTGTGTGACTGCTTAAATCACTTCCCCTTTGTTTCCTAATTTTCTCAACTATAAAATGAGAATAATATAATAGCACCTACCTTGCAGGATTGTTGTGAGGATCAAATGAGATATTTGCCAAAGCACTTAGCAGAATGCCTGACACATTAGTTGGTGCTATTTAAATGCTTACACTGTGCTCTTCCACATAAATGTTTATTGATTTTAATGATTGAATTTATAGACGATATTTCAGCTCAAAACTAGCACTGATATGTAACTTGCAAGACCTAGGCTTTTTATGTAGAGCTGTCCTTATTAGGATATGAGATCCAAGACCATCTCCAAAGGTTTTGGAAATCAAAGTAAATCATATTCTGGTTTTTCTTGTCTATCTTTTTATATAGGTGCATCAACTTAAAGTGAATATCATAGGTATTTTATCACACAGCTGTCACTGAAAATTAGTATAACAAGAGACCCATAACTAGAGAATTATTTCAAAAGAATATAGTTAACTCAAAAGAAATAGGATTGGTAAAAGTAGTGGTGGTGCGATGTGAAGTTTCCTTAAGTTTCCTTACTTTCCTTACTTTGTAGCTGAGAAAACACACAGGTCTAGAGAAAAAACATCCCAGGCCTAAGTAAGATTACACTTGAAGAGCAGATGATCAAGTAATCCTTGTTTGTAGGAATACTCCCTGATCAAGGACCTGGACCTTTAAAGACCTGGAAACTTGAAGGGTAGCTGTCCCAATTTACAAACATCTGTGGGCTGACTAACTTCGTTTCACCTTCTCTTTAGGTAAATATTAGAGATGCTTTTCCTTATGCAAATATAGAGAGTTGTCTGGTAGGTTACTGAGTCCTCCAAGTATCTCTCTTGCCTCCATTTCTTGAGTCAAGGCTAAGGGAAGCAGCTTGCATAGAAACATTATAAATGATGCTTAGGTGTGGGATACTAGAAAAAACACTGACTTGGAGGGATCAGAGGGCCATATTCAACTTCTTACTCAAATGCTTTCTGCCTCTGTGACTTTTGGCAAGACACTTAATCCTCGTAACTCCTATCTTTCTCAGCTCTAAATTAAGGCAGTTTGGACTCAGTCTCTCTGAGCTCTAAATCTTCTCCTGATTTGAACCAATAGCATTAATACTGTAGTTGAAATGCATTTTGAGTTTGTAGGTTGGTATGGGTACTTGTTTTTTGTAATGTTTCTATAGAAAAATATTTTAAGTTTCATTTATCAACTTAAAAGTAAGCTTTTGAAATGGCCTCTTTATAAATTAAGGAATAAGCATAGTATTAGTCTATTCTTATCTATGCTAAAACATTCTTTTGTGAGTACTTTCAAGATCCTCAATACTGAAGTGTTGGTCTTTTTTCTTCAGTATTTTAAAAACACATTAAATAATTTATGGTAATTCTCATTTTAGATGAATTGTTTTTCTTTTCAAAGTACATTCATTTTAAATGTCTGATGCTCAAAGTCTGATAAATTATATCACTATGAAAAGCAAAACCCGCCTTCAAAATGATTGTAAATAGAAAAGTGAGATATTGTTTTAATTTCACTGCTTAAATTTAAACAGTGCAAAAAGTAAATATCAAAAGGAATTAGAAGCCTAGCTTTAAATAGTTTTGATAAATATGGCCATTAATTATCATAAAGTTGTAGAATTTTTAGAATTGGAAAGAGCCTTAGAGACATAATCTAACCTACTCATTTTATACTTTAAAAACCTGTCTTTAGGTAAGCATGATAAAATTACTCATGTCTGCCTTTATACTTATTTTGTACTTTTATTATCTGTAATCCCCTAAATCTTAGTAAATCTGACTAAATCAAGTGATATAGTATATGTAAAACATTTTAAAGCACTGAATCTTAGTTATTATATTTTTTCTTTTCTAATAAAATATATTAAATCATGAAATTGGGAGGGACATTTATGGTAGCTTAAATATGACATACATCTGACTGTAAAGTAGGAGAAAAAGAAGGGGGATAAGAGACTCGAGTCCAGCTTTTGCTTTACTTGTTACCAAATAAATATGCCAAAGTTTTAATAGAATTAGAATTTTGAGAATGAATTTAAAGATGACTTTTTAGAAGTAGTGATGTAGAGGACAGTAGTAGCCCCTTTAATAGCAACTAAATTTTCTGGCACTTTTTAGAAAATGTGGAAATATCACCCTACATAGTTGGACTTTTAATAAGAGATTTCTTTGTTTTCTGAAGAAGGGATTTTTGGAATTTTAGACTCTTCTGATAAATCAGTAAATAAATAATGGTAAATAAATAGATAAATAAAAGTAAATAAATCAGTTGTTCTCAAGGAGACCTCAGATTCATATATGAACCTTTCTTTTGCCAATAATATTTTTAAGCCCTTAAATTTTGACAGACAGGTTATTGTTATAAAATTTTTTTATGATGGTTAATGGTAGTCTCAGTATTCTAGGCATTTATTTACTTTGTTGAGTAATTGCCCCTCCAAAATAGATACTTATGGTCCTGTTGTTCAAGCTGTAAGGCATGTGAGCATAGTATCAACAATTAGCCTTTTTTTGTGTATATTAATTTAGTAGGTTATTTTGTGTTTGAAGTTCTAATTTTAAAGACTATATTAATTTTGTTAGTCCCCTCTTCCTTCCCCAGCCCTCATTTTATTAACGTACATCCTCAGAAATATAATTTTTTCTCCTTTAGCCGAGTCCCATAAATTTTGGTATGCTATCTTATCATTATCATTCTCTTTCATGTAATTTCTATTTATTTCTTTGATTTACCCTTTGTTTCACTCATTATTCGGGATGCCATCAATAAATCTCCATTTACATTGCTGTTTTGTTTTTGCTGCTTTATTAATTGCTATTTTTATTGCATTATGACCTATAAAGGATATGGTTAATATTTCTGCTTCAGCTTTAGTTTTTGGAGGTGGAAGGGAAAGGAAAAGTATTATATGGTGCTAAGGTGTATGTATGATTTTTTATGTTCCATTCAGTACCATAATTCTTTCAGCTCTAAATTTTCTAACAGTGTATTTCAGTATTTTCCTTTTAGTTTATTGTTGGTCTTGTTTTGTCCTGAGAGAAAAAGGACTGTGCTTTTTAATTCTTTTTCCATTACCTACCTGTGCTTCCACCTTCCATGTGTTTTTATAAAAATTCTAAGTTGATAAATCCCAGAATTCAAAGAATAGCTCAGATGCTGCCTCCTATATGAGGCCTTTCATAATCCATTCAGCTATTAGCACTCTATTTTTCTCAAAATTATTTTGAATTTACTTATGTACTTGTTATATTTATTACAATATCATGATAGAAATCTGTGATAAATAGAAACTGAAGCAAAAAAGTTCTGAGCATGATCAATTTATAAGTAAAACTAGGAGTTGTCAATAAATTGGGAAAATGATTCTTCAGTAGCTAAAGACATTCAGGGGAGAATAGAGTCTTCTTAGAGTCTAAAAACCAATATTCATGAAATTAATACACTTTTATCATATTGATGCATATTCATAGGATTTATAGGAATAGGGAAGTATAATAGATATGGGGAAATAGGTTGACTTGTAACTTTAAGGCTGTAGGTATTCTAAATTACATATGATTTACATTTTATCAAAAACTTGAATTTCTCCTTGGTTTGGTTGTCTCCTTGGCAACCCATTGTGGCAACCTCACAGTATATTGTGAGGGTATCATGGAGTATTTTCTAAGTTTTCATGAGCTAGTTCTGGTTCTAGAGTAGAGTATTCCAGCTACTATGGAACAAGCAAAGACCAGCTTGGCCACAAATTGGAAACCAGGAAGGATTAGCCAAACTTGCCTTGGGGTGTGTGCAGAGTGACAGAAGTAGGGCTTGATAAAAAAAGTATCAAATGTAATTAACCAGAACTCCATCTCATGAACAATAAATCATCTATAACCTAAATTATTATCAAAACTAACAAGAGGAAATTAACTCTAATTGTACAATAAATTGTAGTTCTTAATAATAAGTTTCTGGAAGATAGGGTTTGGTTTTTGTTTTTGTTTCCCCAGCATCCTCATGTACAATGCCTTGTACATAGTAGACATTTAACACATTTTAAAAATTGAATGCATGTATTTCCAAGCTTAAAGTTTGTGAAAGGTGGAAAGGGCTTAGTTATAATCATCTGTGTGTTGTTTAAGGAACAAACTATCCAAGTCTAAGAGAGGCTCACCATGAAGTTGGCTGCAGAGTGATGGCAGTTCTCAAAGATAAGTCATAGGTTTGTTGTACTTGATGCTCATTGAGGAAGTGCTCTTCTCAGTAAAATTTATAGTCCCTCTAAGTATTGGAGTAAAATTAAATATTAACGCCAAAACTTGAAATGGGATACATCACACTTTAGGTTGGCGTTTAAGGCCTCTATGATCTGTTTTCAACCCACCTTTTCAACAAATTATCCACTTGGCTTCTCTACACATGCTCTCCATTCTAGCTAAACCAAACCAGTGGTTCTTCCCCAGTGTTGTCTCGGTACTGCCTTCTGCCTGTGCTCATTTGTGTAGCCCAAGTCTGTAGCCTGAAACATGATCCTTCATCTCTGACTGTGGAAGTCTCCATCTTGTCTGTTGTTCACAAGCATATTATTAAGCACTTTTGATAGGCAGCGAACCATGCTTATCACTTAGGATAAAAAGATAAAACTGATAGTTTCTGCCTTTAATCAGTTAACAAGCAGTTATTAAGTTCCTATTGCATGTCCAGTATTCTTGGCTCAAAGACAAGAGCAATACGTTTCTGCATAGACTTCAAGGATTTTGTGTTTTATTAGAAGATGCATATAGGTAAACATGATATAAAGGTAGAGTGGGATTAAGATAATGCAGATTAGGTAAAATGCCTTAGTAATGTTTAGGGAGAGAATGCTAGGAAATCTAGCATTGAGTTGATTTGTTTCTTTTATAATGATTTTAGAAATAGACATGTTTTACTTCATGTTTTAAGTTTTCATAAAGCATCAGTTAATTGTTATATTTTATTGATCTATCAATTTAAATAGACACTAGCAAGAAACATGAATTTAAAATCAGTGTTATGTAATAGAATATTTTTTATCCACTTTAGTAATTTCAGTGAAAAAAAGTGCAGTAATTTATAGTTTGCAGCCATTTGTATTCTTTTTTTCCCTGTTTTTCTTAGACATGAGTTGCACTAGCTTGATGATTTTTCTGTCAATGAATTATTTCTTTTTATTTAAAGCTTTTTTTTTCTTTTCTTTCTTTCTCTCTCCCTCTCTCTATTGGGATTAAGTGACTTGCCCAGGGTCACACATCTAGGAAGTATTAAGTGTCTGAGGCCAGATTTGAACTCGAATCCTCCTGACTTTAGGGCTGGAGCTCTATCCATTGCACCACCTAGCTGCCCCTAATGCTTTTTTATTTTCAAAACATATGCATAGATAATTTTCAATATTCACCCTTGCAAAACCTTGTGTTCTAATTTTTTTCTCCCCCCTTTCTCTTCATCCCCTCCCTTAGACACCAAGTAATCCAATATATGTTAAACATGTGTAATCTTCTATACATAGTTCCACAATTATGCTGCAAAAGAAAAATCAGATCAAGAAGGAAAAAAAAAAAAGAGAAAGAAAACAAAATGCAAGCAAACTACAACAAAAACATGAAAATGGTATATTGTGGTCCACATTTAGTCCCCACAGCCTTCCCTCTTGGTGCAGATGGCTCTCTTCATCACAAGACCATTGGAACTGGCCTCAATCACTTTATTGTTTAAAAGAGCCACATTCATCAGAATTGATCATCTTATAATCTTGCTCTTGCTGTGTACAATGATCTCCTGGTTGTGCTCATTTCAGTTTCATGTAAATTCATGCAAGTCTCTCCAGGCCTCTCTGAAATCATCCTGCTGGTCGTTTCTTATAGAACAATAATATTCCATGACATTCACATACCATAATTTATTCAGCCATTCTCCAATTGATGGGCATCCATTCAGTTTTTAGTTTCTTGCCACTACAAAAAGGGCTGCCACAAACATTTTTGCACATGTGGGTCTCTTTTTCTCCTTTAAGATCTCTTTGGAATATAGGCCCAATAGAAATACTGCTGGGCCAAAGGGTATGCAGTTTGATAGTCCTTTGGGCATAGTTCCAAACTGCTCTCCAGAATAGTTGGATCACTTCACAACTCCAACAACAATGTATTAGTGTCCCAGTTTTTCCATACCCCCATCAACATTCATCATTATCTTTTCCTTTCGTCTTAGCCAATCTGAGAGGGGTGTAGTGGTACCTCAGGGTTGTCTTAATTTGTATTTCTCTGATCAATAGTTATTTAGAGCACTTTTCATATGACTGGAAAGGGTTTTAATTTGATCCTACGTGGTTTAGGGATCAGCACTATATCTATGTCATAAAAGGAATTTGGAAGGACTCCTCTCCCTATTTTTCCAGATAGTTTGCATAATATTGGAATTCACATGTAAATCCATCTGGCCCTGGAGGTTTAAGTAGTTTGTTATAGATCTGGGCAATCTATATTTTTATAGGTCTTTATCCATTTCATTTAGATTATCAGATTTACTGGCAAACAATTGCACAAAATAACTCCTAATTATTGTTCTAATTGTCTTTTTTTTTTTTTTTTTGGTGGAAAGTTCTCCCTTTTTATTTTTGGTACTAACAATTTGATTTTCTTCTTTTTTCTAATCAAATTATCCAAAGATTTATGTATTTTTTCCCCATAAAATCAATTCTTAGTTTTATTAGCTCAGTAGTTTTTCAGTTTTATTAACCTCCCCTCTTATTTGCAGAATTTCAAATTTGGCATTTAATTAGTAATTAACTTAATTAATTTTAATTTGTCCTTTTTCTAGCTTTTTTAGTTGCATACCCAATTCATTGATCTCCTCTTTCTCCTTTTTATGCAAGTAAGTGTGTAGAAATATAAAACTTCACCTAAGAACTGCTTTGGCTGCATTCCATAAATTTTAGTATGGTGTCTCATTATTGTCATTCTCTTGGATGAAATTATGGATTATGTTTGTGATTATTGTTTCACCCACTCATTCTTTAGGATTAGATTATTTAATTTCCAATTAATATTTGGTCTATTTTTCCCTGATCTTTTATTATGGGTAATTTTTATTGCATCATGATCTGAAAAAGATGCATTTACTATTTCTACCTTTCTGCATTTGATTTTGAGATTCCTTAATACATAGTCAATTTTTGTGAAGGTTCCATGTACCACTGAGAAAAAAAGTATATTCCTTTCTGTCTCCATTGTTTCCTTCAAAGATCTGTCATACGTAACTATTCTAAGTTTCTATTTACCTTCTTAACTTCTTCTTATTTATTTTGTGGTTCATTTTATGTAGTTCTGAGAGAGCAAGGATGAGATCCCCCATTAGTATAGTTTTGCTGCCTATTTCTTCTTGCAGTTCTTTTAACTTCTCTAGGCCCTTAGATGCCATGCCACTTGATGCATATATGTTTAGTATTGATATTACTCTGTTATCTATGATATCTTTCAACAAGATGTAATTTCCTTCCTTATCTCTTTTAATTAGATCTATTTTTGCATTTGTTTGATCGGAGATTAGGATTGCTATCTCTGCTTTTTTTTTTTTCCTCATTCTAGCTGAAGCTTAATAGATTCTTCTCTAGCCTTTTACCTTTACTCTCTATGTATCATTCTGCTTTAAATGTGTTTCTTGTAAACAACATATTGTAGGATTCTGGCTTTTAATCCAGTCTGCTATCAGCTTATGTTTTATGGGAGAATTCATTGTATTTCCACTCACATTCACAAATAAAATTACTAACTCCATATTTCCCACCACTTTATTTTCCCCATGTTGTATTTTTCTTTTTACCCCTTTTCCTCTTCACCAGTGTTTTGCTTCCAACCACCACCACCATCTGCCGTCTCCTTTTTCAGCCTCTCTCCCTTTCTTATTCTTTTCTCTTTCTTCTTCTGTTTTCCCTTCTATTAGCCTCCCGATTTTCTTTCCTCTTTCCTCTCCTACTTGCCTATAAGATGAGAAAAGTTCTATATTGAATTAAATACTCATTTTACCCTTTGGGGCTTTATCTGGAGACAATTTGTCTTTAGTGTCCTTGGGGTTTTAGGTCTGAATTAAACTGATATTCTCTCTTTTAGCCAAATCCAATGAGATTATAGTTCACACAATGTTCATCCTTCTCTCTTCTTTCCCTCAAGTATAATAGGTCTTTTTTGCCTCTTCATGTGATGTAATTTACTCCATTTTACCTCCCCTTTTCTCTTTTTTTCAGCACAATCACTTTTCCACATGTAGCCTCTTTTTTATATCATCACAGTGAAGTCAAATTATACTTATAACTTCTAAGTGTACCCCTAACAAATATACATATGTAAATTTAAGAGTAAAATATGTCATCTTTCCCTATAGGCATGTAAACATTTTAACCTTTAAAAAACAGGGTTGGTTTTTTTCTTCCCTTTTTATCTTTTTGTGCTTCTCTTGAGTTCTGTATTTGAAGATCAGATGTTCTGTTCAATTCTGGTCTTGTCATTAAAAATAAATGAACCCCCCTCCCCCTTATTTCATTGAATGTCCCATCTTTTTCCCTGAAAGATACCACTTAATTTAGCTGTATAGTTGATTCTTGGCTGCAGTCCAAGTTCCTTTGCCTTTTGGAATATCATATTCCAGGCCTTCAGTCCTTTAAGGTAGAAGCTGCTAGATTCTGGGTAATCCTGATGGTGTTTCCTTGATATCTAAATTGTTTCTTTCTGGCTGTTTGCAATATTTTTTCCTTGATCTGATAATTCTGTAATTTAGCTACGATATTCCTTGGAGTTTTCATTTTTGGATTTCTTTCAGGGGGTGATCAGTTTCAGTGGTTATTTTATCCTCTGGTTCTAGGATATCAAGGCAATTTTCCTTGATAATTTCTTGAAAGATGTTGTTTAGGCTTTTTTTTTATCATGGTTTTCAGATAATCCAGAATCTATTTCCCCCTCCCTGCCTAAAAATTCTTTTAAAAGGCAAATTTTTTTTGTTTATTAAAGTTTTTTTTATTTACAGAACATATGAGTAATTTTTCTACATTGACTTTTGCAAAATTTTCTGTTCCAAATTTTTCCCTCCTCCCCACCCCCTTCCCTAAATGGCAGGTAGTCCAATACATGTTAAATATGTTAAAATATGATAAATTCAATATGTGTATACATATTTATACAGTTATCTTGCTGCACAAGAAAAATTAGATCTAGAAAGAGGAAAAAAAAAACCTAAGAAGGAAAACAAAATGCAAGCAACATTCACAGAAAGCATTAAAATGCTATGTTGAGGTCCACACTCAGTTCCCACAGGCCTCTCTCTGGGTGTATATGACTATCTTCACTACTGAACAATTGGAATTAGTTTGAATCATCTCGTTGAAGAGAGCCATGTCCATCAGAATTGATCATCATATAGTCTTGCTGTTGCCGTGTACAATGATCTCCTGGTTCTGCTGATTTCACTCAGCATCAGTTCATGCAAGTCTCTCCAGGCTTCTCTGAAATCATCCTGCTGGTCATTTCTTACAGAACAATAATATTTCATAATATTCATATACCATAATTTATTCAGCCATTCTCCAATTGATGGGCATCCATTCAGTTTCCAGTTTCTAGCCACTACAAAAAGGGCTGCCACAAACATTCTTGCACATGTGGGTTCTTTTCTCTCCTAAAAAGCAAATTTTTTTTTTAATTTGAAAACTAAGTGAATTTTCTTTGCATGCAATTTGAAGCATTTACACAGCAATACTGACACATTGAATTCTGTAACTTAAAATATTTGATCTATTTAACATTGCATAGGGAAGACTCAGAAGTCATAGATAACTTTAAAATAGAAATGTTCTAGTCTAGATACTAAATATACCAATCAAGGTTTGAGTTTATTTACTCATTTCTGCCAGAAACAATAAGCAAGAATTATTCAACTGATTATAGTTAGCCTTGTGATAGTGCTCTCTATGCTGTGCTTCTTTTGTTGTGAAATATTAATTTCATCTTTGGTTTTTAAGAAATCATGAATTTGAAAAAAATGTTGACTATGTGCTTAGGAGAAAAAGCATACTGTCTGCTGCCTAGTGCCTTATTCTTATTTTTGTAGTCTTATTTTGCTTACTCCTTTATCCTTCTAGGTCTTTTCAATGTCTGTAAAATAATGGTATTAGATTAGGATGAATACCAAGCTCTGCTCTAGTTCCAAAATCCTGTGCTGCTATGATCTTGGTGCTGTCATCCCAAATGCCACATTCAGAGCTAGGAGTTATGCATGTCTGTAATCTCTCCTACTGAGAAAACTAAGGCTGTTAGTACTGTTGGTAAGCTCTGTTTTTCCCTATTCATACTTAGAATTTCATGCTCTTCACTTTAAAAAAAAAATTTATACCAACACTTAAAAAACATTTACATATGCAAGCAGACCAGAAAAGATTATATGTCAAACCACATAACTATTACATATAGCTTCTTTTTGCAAAATTATACAATAATAAATATAACATGCAGCTTTCAAAGCTATTCAGCTTGTCTGTGTTTTTTCCTGAACCTCTTGTTCCCTTTTGTGAATTTTAAAATAGGCTTGCATTTCTTTTCTTTTTTGGGGGGAGGAATAACTTTATTGCTTGTTTTCCATTTCCCAAAACTCTCTTCCCTCAAATACAAAAAGGAAAGCACTATTCTTGTAACAAGCATAGTTTAACAAAATGAATCCACACGTTCTTCATGTCCCAAAATGTTTATCTCATTCTGTATGTCATGCTTCAGCATTGGTATTCCAAATTGGTAGTTGATCATTGCATCTGTCAGAGTTCTTAAGTCATTCCATGTGTTTTGTTGTGTTTTTTTCTTTACAGTATTGTTACTATTTAAATTGTTGTCCTGGTTCTACTCACTGTATCAAGTTTTACAAGTTATTTTCATGTTTTGTAGATAAGTCACTTATATTTTATTGCTGCAAATAGTTATGATGATGTTCTTTTAAAATGAGCTAGATGTATTTTTTGACAGAACTGTAGAAATGGAGGCCTGAACTTCCATGTAAGGCAGAGCTTTAGGAATAGATATCAGATTTGGGTGCAGGAGGAAAGGAATTAAAAATAAAAGACCCTAAATAGTAAAAGAATGCCTGAGGAATCAAGTGAGCAAAATGACACTTGGCATCCAGGAGGATAGAAGGATATTTACTATGTAATTTTCCAAAAGAGCTATATATAATAATCTCATTTGACATGTAATCCTCCTCTATGTTCTACTTAATACATGGACATATTTCTTTTTTGGTGTTGGTTAAATTTTGAGTAGAAAAAATTAAATATTATCAGGTTCACGGCTAACATGTTAACTTTGGACAGGTTATATAATATCTCAATTTCAATTATTACTATATTACTATGATTATTATAAATCTTGGAAAAAGTAAAAGAAAACAAGAACTCTCAGTATTTAATGACTCTAGATCTGTAATAGAACAAGGGTAGGAAGGCTAATGAAATTTAGCTCACACCAAAGGCTAAGGGAAGAAATTTAATAAAGTTATTACCTAAGCTTCTCTACTGGACTATAAGACGAGGGCAAGAACCATGTCTGAGTTGATCTTCAGATCATTCTTAGCTTCCAATAAATTTATAAATATAGATAATTTTTGAATTCAAAATTCTCTCCCTCACATCCCTTCCCCTCCTTGAGAAGGCAAGCAATTTGATATGAGCTATATATACATCCGTAGTCATACAAAACATTTCCTTTTTAGTTATGTTGGGAAAGAATAGATATCATCCCTAATCCCCCCAAAAAATCACAAGAAAAATGAAGAAAAATTTTTAAAAGTATGCTTTGATCTGTATTATGACTCCATCAGTTCTTTTTCTGGAGGTGAATAGCATTGTTCATCAATGTCCCTTGCAGTTGTCTTGGATCATGGTATTGCTGAAAATAGCTGTCATTTCCAGTTTGATCACCATACAGTACTGTTGTTAGTGTGTAGCATGTTCTGCTGGTACTGCTCACTTAACTTTGCATCAATTCATGTAAGTTTTTCCCAAGTTTCTCTGAAGCCATTCTGCTTATTTCTCTTGGCAGAGCAGTATTATAATCACAATTTGTTCAGCCATTCCCTAATTACATCCTTGAATTTCCAATTCTTTGCTGCTAAAAAAAAAGATGCTATAAATATTTTTGTACAACTAGGTCCTTCTTTCACCTCTATTCCCTTCAAAAAAATAGGATAGTGGTATTGTTTAATCAAAGTTTATACAGTTGGATAACCCTTTGGGTATAGTTCCAAAATGCTCTTTAGAATGGTTGAATTAATTCACAACTTTACCAGCATTGCATTAATGCCCCAATTTTCTCACATCTCATCCAATATTTATAATTTTCTTTTTCTTTCATATTAGCCAATGTGAATAGGTATGAAGTGGTATCTCAAAGTTGTTTTAATTTGCATTTATCTGTAATAAATAGTGATTTAGAGCATTTTTTAATATGACTATAGATAGCTTTAATTTCTTCATCTGAAAATTGGCCTATTCATATCATTTGACCTTATATCAAAATGGGAGTGAATTTTATATATATATATATATATATATATATATATATATATATATATATATTTAATGGAGGCTTTCTTTGGATTCTTTTAATGCTTTTTTTATACTATTGAAATTCTCAAACTATCACTCTTAAAAAATATTTTAATGTATTTATTTTAAACTTAATTTTAAAATAAGAAAAAAAGCAAAAAAAAAGAAGGAAAGAAAAAGAAAAAAAGTTGTCATGTGTCCAGTAAAATATAAAGAATTCAAAATATATAACAGTAAATTCCAATTTCAATAAATTTCTATAACACGTGTTATAGAAGACATTGTATTCTTAATTGTCCATCTTTTCTTTGCTTCCTTGTAAGTTTTCTTTTGTTCTCTGCTGTGCACTTTTTACTTTATTCTTTTTTCCTTTTCCTCCTCCACCTCCCCAAGCAATTAAACATAAATATATGTATGTGTGTGTATACATGTGTGTACATACATACACATAAATACTCACATCTACACACACATACACACGTACACATACATTTAAAACTATTACGATGACTGTCATTTCTCATAGCAGAGCAGTATTACATTATAATCACATATAACTTGTATGATAAATAAATTTGTATTTAAAATGTAGATTTTTCTCTTGATTGAATCTTTTTTAAGTGTCACTTTGAGTCAATGATTACTGCCCCCAATTTTTTTTCTAATCACTGATCCTTGTTATAGTTTTGTATATATCTCTTATTTCCTATCTCTGCTAACCTTTCTATATTCCTTGTCTCCTTCCTTCCCATGGGTCCTTCCCTTATCTTTTCTTCCCACCCCTTCCTTCCCTTTTGCTCTCTTTTTCAGTTAGTCTACATACCTTTTTCCAGAATCTAAACACCCTTCTGCATCCTGCTTTATCCTGTACTCCCTTTTCCTCCCTCTTTATTCTTTTCTCATTAATCTACATAATTTAGCCCCCTCCCATTAATCAAAATACCCTTCTGTATCCCACCATCTCCTATTCCCTCCCTCCTATTTCTTAGTAGATTTTGAAGAGTGCTATACCCTTCTTAGAGTGTGTGTGTGTGTGTGTTGTGTGTTTTCCTCCCTCTTTTAATCATTCCTGATGTTAGCAGGATTTCAGAACTACCAGTACGATCTCTTTCAGGTGGCGATTGATGCAGGTGATAGTTATGATTCCTCATTGCCTATCCTAATTCCTTCAATGTCTTTTTCTTCACTTATTGCTACAGCCAACATTTCTGTTTCAGTATTGAATAATAGTGGTGATAATGTATATCCTTGCTTCATCCCTGATCATATTGGGAAAGCTTACCTTATCCCCAATACAGATAATGTTTAGTGATGGTTTTAAAAGGATATTATTTAAGAAAGCTCCATTTATTACTGTGCTTTCTTGTGTTTTTAATAGGAATTAGTGTTGTATTTTGTTGAAAAGCCTTTTCTGCATTTATTATGATAATCATATGATTTCCATTGTTTTTGTTATTAATATGGTTAATTATGCTATCAGAGAGCTCAGCGATGGCTTGTTCAATTTCTTTTTCTAAGATAGTTATTTAAGAATTCTGTTTTCTTTTCTGTTACTCTTTTTCCATTTCATTTAGATAGTTATATTTATTGGCATAAAATTGGGCAGAATAATTCCCAATAATTGCTTTAATTTCATATTCACTGGTGGTGGGAATTCACCCTTTTCATTTTTTTAGACTGGTAACTGGACTTTTTTCTTAATTTTTTGAAATCAAATTATCCATTGGTTTATTTTATTGACTTTAAAAATAAAATCACCACCCAGTTTTATTTACAAGTTCAGTGTTTTATTTCTTCTGTTTTCATTAATCTTTCCTTTGATTTTCAGGATTTCTAATTTAATGTTTAACTGGCAATTTTTAATTTGTTCTTTTTTCTATTTTTTTAAAGGTGCATGTTCGGTTCATTGATCTGTTCTTTGTTTTATTGTCAGCATTTAGAGATAATTTTCTCTAAGTATTGCCTTGCCTGTCTCCCACAAATTTTAGATTGTTATTTTCTTTAATGAAATTATTGATTATTACTATGATTTGTTCTTTGACCCATTTGTTCTTTAAAATGAGATTATTTAGTTTCCAATTGAGTATTAATCTATATTTCCATGGTCCTTTATTGCATATAATTTTTATAAAAAGGAGGTATTTAATATTGCTGCTTTTCTGCATTTGGTTATGGGGTTTTTATGTTTTAATACGTGGTCAGTTTTTCTGTGAGTGCCATGTACCACTGAGAAAAATATGTATTATTTTTTATTTCCATTAACTTTTTTCCAGAAGTCTGTCGTATCCAACTTTTCTAAAATTCTATTCGTTTTCTTAACTTATTCTTATTTTTTGGTTAGATTTATCTAGTTCTGAAAGATGCATGTTGAGTCTCCCACTGATATAGTTTTACTATTTCCTCTTATACCTCATTTAATTTTTCCTTTAAGAATCTGGATGTTATATCATTTGGCACCATGTTTAGTATTGATATTACTTAATTGGTAACTTTTAGCAAAATGTAGTCTCTCTGATAATTTCTTTTAATAGAATCTATTTTTGCTTTTGTTGCTTCTGAGATTATGATTGCTATCCCTGCTTTTTTTTTTTTTTAACTTCAGCTGAAACAATAGATTTTCCTCCAGCTTTTTCTTTACTCTCTGTGTGTGACTGTGCTTCAAGTGTGTTTGTCATCTTCCCATGTAGGATGTAAGTAGTTAAATTCCTTATGATTTTTCCTACTTGTTTACCTTTTTATGCTTCTCTGGTCTTGTTTGATTATCAGATTTTCTATTCAGCTGTTTTTTCATTAAGAAAGTGTGAAAGTCCTCAATTTCATTAAAATTCACATTTTCCCCTGAAAGATTATACTCACTTTCTTGATTATAATCCTGGTTCCTTTGCCCTCCAGAATATCTTATTCTAAACCCTCTGATCCTTTAATGTGGAAGCTGCAAAATCTTGACTGTGGCTCTGTGATGTTTGAATTGCTTTTCTCTGGATGCTTGCAGTAGTTTTTCTTGAACTGACATCTCTGGGATTTGGCTGTCACAGACGTAGGAGTTTTCATTTAGGGATCTCTTTCAGGAAGTGATCAGTGGATCCTTTCAATTTTTATTTTACATTCTAATTCTAGGATATCAAGTTTTCCTTGGTAATTTCTTGAAATATTGATGTCTAGGTTGTTTTTTATCATGGTTTTCAAGTAGTTCAGTACTTAAGTTATCTCTCTTGGATCCATTTTCTAGGTCCATCGTTGGTTCCAGTGAGAGAGTACACATTTTCTTCATTCTTTTGATTTTGTTTTTAGTATTTCTTGATGTTTCATAGAATAATTAGCTTTTGCTTGCCCAATTCTGATCTTTAAGAAGTTATTTTCTTTAGTAAGCTTTTGCACTTTGTTTTTCATATGTCCAATTCTACTTTTTGAGGAGTTCTCTTTTGTGGATTTTTGTGTCACTTTTAACATTTGGCCTATTTTTTTTTTAGAAGTATTATTTTTTTCCAGTATATTTTTTGGTGTCTCCTTTACCAAGCTGTGACTCTTGCATCTTTTTCATTACTTTTCTCCATTTTTCCTCACCCTCTCATTTGATTTTTAAACTCTTTTTTTGAGCTCCTTGTGGTTTGAGCCTAATTTACATTTTTCTTTGAGGCATTGATTATGTCAACTTTAGTCTCATTGTTGTCTTGTGATTTTTCCTATCACAATGATAATAACTTTCTTTGGTCAGGTCATTATTTATTTTTGGATATTTACTCATTTTCCCAGCCTTTTTCTTTTAACTTTAATTTTTTAACGTTTAACTTTATGTTGAAGCTTGGCTCTGCTCCTGGGGTCCGGGTGGACATAGTCCCAAGCTTCAGGGTTTTTTGGTACTGCTGGGTTCAGAGGTAGCTCTGAGGCCCTGCAAGTTTCAGTTCCTCCAGTGTTATGATCCAAGGAGAGACATGATTAATGCTCTCTTGGCCTGGGCTTGGATCTGTGAGCCATCACAAGAACTCTTTCCCATCCTACAAAACTATACCTGGGTATAGCTCCTTCTTGCCCTGGGACTGTGATCCAGGGGCAGGGTAACAGAGTCCCACACCCAGTGCTAGAGAAGGGTCTCCTCCAATTCCTCTTACCAGTTTTCTGATCCCCTTACATCTGTGGGCCTAGAGCACCAGAAATTGATGCTGCTGCTGTTGAATTAGTGGGCCCCCTTGCCTGCTGCTGGTTTCCTGGGGTGCTAGTTAGCACCAGTGAAATAGACCTCTCCTGAAGACCTTCTATGTTGTCTTGGGTTGGATGATTGCTTTACCCTGTCTTTTTTTTTTTTTTTTTTTTGCTATTCCCCTCCAGAATTCCTTTAGCAGCATTGTTTTATTTTAATGTTTGGAGGGGAATTTGGGAGAGTTTAGGTGATTGATTCATTGTCTTTACTCTGTCATCTTAGCTCCATTCATCCCATATGTTTTTAAAACAATATTTTGAGGACTGCATTTCATTATAATTGGTGTACTTGTATTTAAAAGATAATTCTAAGAAGGGGTCACTAGACTTGTAAAGGAGAGGGAGAGATCTATGATACAAAAAAGATGAAGAACCAAAATGGTTACATGGTTAAAAAAGAAAAGATGGTCTATCCAAAATGGTTTTTAACAAAAAGTATTATTTAATGGGTGAAACTTCAGTTATATAGAAAATTCATCTATGTGGAATACTTCCTCATATATTACTAATACATCAAATAGCACTTTGCCTTTGAGAAATATCCTTTTGCTCTCTAAATAGTATATATGTGGTGGAGATCAGACAGGAGTCTCTGTAACCTCCTCTAACCTCCCCTCAAACCAACAACATATGAAGCCTCTAGACTGATTCTGAAGCAAAAAAATCCACAATATCTGGAGAACAACACGATTCTAGAAGAAGATACTCTGGAAGAACCTCAAAACAGGTCTGTTTTAATGGGGCAGGGGGTGGCCTACTGAACCCAGACTGCAGTGCAGGGAGACCAGGGCAGGGAGCTGGAACAGGAGTCGGAACAGGAGTGGGAGCGTTGTGCTTTTCACACACCTGGGAGTCTTCTGCGGGCCTCTTGGAACAATCGGTCCTGATTGTGGGCAGGTGGTTTGGAGGGTCTGCCTTTTGAGGGGGATAGATTGTGAACCACTGAACCCCTGATGAGCATCGGAACTAGCTGCCATTACACAGCACCTTAAAGCAATCAATCAAACAACAGGACTGATAAGCACCAGAAATAATTCAATCAGCGGAGCTGCCCAGCCTCTAACATAATTCAATCAGCAGAACTGCCCAGTTCCTGAAATAACTCAATCAGCAGAACTGCCCCAGGGCAAATTAAAGCAGCTGTCCCACCTTTGCCCTAAACAGACCTCACACCTTTAAAAAAAAAAAATGAATAAAAAACCAAAAAGAGCTCTCACCATAGACAACTTCTATGGAGAGAGGGAAGAACAGACCTCAAATCCTGAGGCCCCTAAAGGTAAAGCAACT
>JAJPUD010000202.1:149269-240555 GCA_023553655.1 Myrmecobius fasciatus | reverse complement strand
GGGATAAAAACTCACTATTTGACAAAAACTGCTGGGATAATTGGAAACTAGTCTGGAAGAAATTAGGCATTGACCCACACCTAACACCATATACCAAGATAAGGTCAAAATGGATTCATGATCTAGGCATAAAGAATGATATTATAAACAAATTAGAACAATGTAGGATGGTTTACCTCTCAGACCTGTGGAGGGGGAAGGAATTTGTGACCAAAGAAGAACTAGAGGTCATCATTAATCACAAAATAGATAAGTTTGACTATATCAAGTTGAAAAGTTTTTGTACAAACAAAATGAATGCAGACAAGATTAGAAGGGTAGCAGTAAACTGGGAAAATATTTTTACATCCAAAGGTTCTGATAAAGGCCTCATTTCTAAAATATATAGAGAATTGACTCAAATATATAAGAATTCAAGCCATTCTCCAATTGACAAATGGTCAAAAGATATGAACAGACAATTTTCAGACGAAGAAATTGAAACTATTTCCGGTCACATGAAAAGGTGCTCCAAGTCACTATTGATTAGAGAAATGCAAATTAAGACAACTCTGAGATACCACTACACACCTGTCAGATTGGCTAAAATGACAGGAAATGATAATGATAACTGTTGGAGGGGATGTGGGAAAACTGGGACACTGATACATTGTTGGTGGAACTGTGAACGGATCCAACCATTCTGGAGAGCAATTTGGAGCTATACTCAAAAAGTTATCAAACAGTGCATACCCTTTGACCTAGCAGTGTTTCTACTGGGCCTATATCCCAAAGAGATTTTAAAGGAGGGAAAGGGACCCACATGTGCAAAAATGTTTGTGGCAGCCCTTTTTGTAGTGGCAAGAAACTGGAAATTGAAAAGATGCCCATCAATTGGAGAATGGCTGAATAAATTATGGTATATGAATGTTATGGAATATTATTGTTCTGTAAGAAATGACCAACAGGAGGATTTCAGAGAGGATTGGAGGGACTTGCATGAACTGATGCTGAGCGAAATCAGCAGAACCAGGAGAACATTATACACAGCAACAAGACTACACGATGATCAATTTTGATGGACATGGTTCTCTTCAACAATGATGTGATTCAAACCAGTTGTTCTGCGATGAAGATAGTCATATACATCCAGAGAGAGGCCTGTGGGAACTGAGAGTGAACCACAACACAGCATTTTAACGCTTTCTGTGAATATTTCCATGCATTTTGTTTTCCTTCTTAGGTTGTTTTTTCCTTCTTCTCTTTCTAGATCTGATGTTTCTTGTGCAGTAAGATAACTGTATAGATATGTATACATGTATTTTATTTGTCATATAATTTATCCTATCTAGCATGTATTAGATTACCTGTCATCTAGGGGTGGTGGTGGGGGGAAAGGAAGGGAAAAGCTTGGGGGAAAAAAGTTTTTGCAGAGGTCAATGTAGAAAAATCACTCATATGTTTTGTAAATAAAAAGCTTTTAATAAAAAAAAATTAAATAAATAAATAGTATATATGTGTAATTTTAAAGACAAAAATGCATGTTTTACTTTGCTTTTTTTCAGTCATAGGGTATGGCTCAGCAATCTTTTTTTTTCTTTTTTTTCCCTGAGGCAATTGGGGTTAAGTGACTTGCCCAGGGTCACCCAGCTAAGAAGTGTTAAGTGTCTCTGAGACAAGATTTGAACTCAGGTCCTCCTGACTTCAGGGCTGGTGCTCTATCCACTGTACCACCTACCTGCCCCTGGCTCAGCAATCTTAGGGTCAAACTCTATAACATAGCTGAATTGATATTTTGAAGCTGTTGAAAATTTCTACCCTTTGAAAACAATTAAATTGATTTATAGGTTTTGGCTATAAGTGAGAATCAAAACTCATGAAAAACTGAGAAAAGAAGTTTAGTCTGCCACATATGACTAGTTTTTTTTTTTTTTTTCCTGGAAACTAGATGATAACTTTATTTGATAGATTATTAGTGAAGTTCAAAAACCTTTCTGATATAAAAATAAATGTTTCATTTTATATCATTTATTTTAATGGGTGTCTTATTCCCCTCACTTTCCCTCTTTCACTTCCTATTGTAGTGGTACCCAGATGTGAAATCTCTACTCCTGAGACCACTCCTTGTTCTTACTGTTCTGTTTGCCACAGATCTGCCTCACAGTGGGTCACTGTGAAGGTACCCAAATTTACCCTGGATCTTTGAACTTGGAGTTCAGATGGGAAAAGATGCCTCTTCTGTCTTCTGTGAGCCACATCCTGATCTCTCCCTCCTGTGAAATCTTAAAGAATTTATTTTATGTCACTAACTTGGTCCTTAACCTAGTCCTGTTTTTTTCATGCATTTTTTTAAAGTATTTTTGAGCAGGTTTTCTCACTTTAGTCTGTAGATTGTTCTCCATTTCCCAATATCATCCTCTGTGCCAAGTGGCACTCAGTAAATAATTTGATTCTCAAAGAAGGACTCCCTCTAGCCAAGGCCTAGAGATGAAGTAAATTAACTAGAAGAATCGTGACCTCAGGTAGAAGGAATTGCAAAATGAAAAAGAGAATAAGAGGAAGACTTTAATAGAGTAATTTGAAGTTGTGCTTGCAAGTTACTTTAGTCATGTGCTTCACACTATAGTCATAATAATAATAAAGCTTTTTATTTACAAAACATATGAGTGATTTTTCTACATTGACCTTTGCAAAAACTTTTTTTTCCCCAAGCTTTTCCCCTCCTTCTCCCCACCCCTCACCCCTAGATGACAGGTAATCTAATACATGCTAAATAGGATAAATTATATGACAGATACAATACATGTATACATATCTATACAGTTATCTTACTGCATAAGAAACATCAGATCTAGAAAGAGAAGAAGAAAAAACAACCTAAGAAGGAAAACAAAATGCATGGAGATATTCACGGAAAGCGTTAAAATGCTGTGTTGTGGTTCACTCTCAGTTCCCACAGGCCTCTCTCTGGATGTATATGACTATCTTCATCGCTGAACAATAGGAACTGGTTTGAATCACATCATTGTTGAAGAGAACCACGTCCATCAGAATTAGTCATCGTATAGTCTTGGTGTGTATAATGTTCTCCTGGTTCTGCTGATTTCACTCAGCATCAGTTCATGCAAGTCTCTCCAGGCCTCTCTGAAATCCTCCTGTTGGTCGTTTCTTAGCTTCACACTATAGTCAAAAGGTTAGGCTGCAGGAGACTAAGATAATCAGTAAATACTTAGTAAGCATGCAGTGTGGCAGGCACAGTGATTAGTGCTGGGGCTACAAAAAAAGCAAAAGACAGTCCTTGTCCTCAAAGGGCTTGCAATCTTTTGAGGGAGAAAACAAACTATGTACAAAGTAAGTTATATGTAGGAGAGGCAGGATAAATAGGAAATAACCAACAGAAGGAAGCCACTAGGATTAAGACAAAAGATGAACCACTAAAAAGAGGGGAAAGTAGACAAAGGTCATTAAACTAAAGCACAGTAATTAGATGGTGCATTTCTTTCCATCTGATCCATTGTAGTGACTGAAAAATTAACCATAACAAAGAGTAACAACTCCCTACCTTAGAGTGTCTTCTGTTGGAAGTATGCCAAAAAAAGGTGAGTAAATATTTATAGCATTCAACCCAATTCTCTCTCCACTGACTGGGAGAATTAACTGTTTTAATCCCTCTTTTGTTTACATAGTTTATCAAAACAGTAATATTATACCGACCCATCCACTCTATGGACCTTATATAACCTTATGTGACATAGCCTCTATTCAACAAAATCAACAACATATATCTGTCCTGATTAATTATGAGTTCCACATTCTAGCAAGGACAGTGGTAAATGTGTATGTTTTGAGAAAAATAACACTAATAAGAGACTGAAGAACTTGCTATATAAGGATTAGTTGAAGAAACTGGTTGTGTTTGGGGCCTAAAGAAGAGATATAAGGGGAGCATCTTTGTATTGTTGAAGGTCTAATAAACAAGAGGCAATTAAATTTGTTCTGCTTGACCCCAGAAGTAGGAGCAATGGATACAAGCTTCAAGAATGCAAGCTTCAGGTTCAATAAAAAGAAAAACTCCCTTGGTTTTCTAAAAGTAGAATAGTTGGCTTCTGGAAGAAATGAGTTCCCCATCACTTGAGGTGTTCAAGTGAAAACTGAATTACTTGTCAGAATTGTTGTTGAGACTTCTTTTTAGAAATGGTTTTGGAGTACATAATTTCTGAAGTCCTTTCCAACTTTGTAAATTCTATGGTTCTATGAAAAGTATTATGGATTGGATTTATATGCTGAAATACTGTAGTATCTCACTATCAAGGGTTTGCATGTTCTTATATGCCACTAGAATGTTACAGTAGAGTCTTAGAAAAAAAAAATCAGATTGTAACCCAGTTTGGAGTGAATAACCTTAGCATCCTAGATTCACTTTTTTGTGGAACTGACCTTCAGAAGTAAAGGTTCCAAGAATACCTACAGCAGGCAGGGATTGTGGGGGAACAAGACTAATTCCCTTACTCTCCCAGCTGAGTTGTCACAGATCACCACATAAAGGAAGCTTCTGGGAAACTCCCTACTGTGCAGCTGCCCTTCCTGGCATAGGGGCTTGCCTGTCTGGTCCTCTTAGCTGAGAGGATCTGACTCTCCCAAAGGCTGCAGGGTTCTCTCCATTCCCCCATGTGGCCCAACAGTATTAGTGATGTTTTAATTTTGGAGTAAAAGAAAGGAAATTTTACTTTCCTTTGCTGCCAACGAGCACTTAGCAAAGAGTGTGGCACCCACTGAGCTCTTTGAAAGTGTTTGTGGAAGAAAATGAATTCTTGGGTGCCCAGGAGCTTGGGTGCATGCTGACTTCCTCTATACTTGGAGTGGGAAACTTTTTTCTGCCAAGGGCCATTTGAATATTTAGAATGTATTTAAAAAATTATCAACTTGAGGAACTCAAGTTCTCTACCTTGAGATGTGCACAGTTTACATGTCACTGTAATCTGAAAAGGAAAAAGAACTAGAGGATGTGTCCCTTGCCCTTGCCCTTACATTTGTCTGGGAAGATAAAACATGTACATAAAAAAGAATAATCTTAAACTGAAATACAAGCAATTCAATAGTCCAAGTAATTAAACATTTGTCAAAAGCCAAGTGTGCATCCTACACTGTGGGTGAAAAACCTTGGGCTTGGCAGGATGAAGGATATGAGCAAGTTCACCTGGGCAGCCAATTGCAGAGTTAGAATCCAAATTAGGACCCTCTGCCTCCAACCAGTTCTCTTGGGGGCACAAATTGGCAAGGCAGTCCCTGGCTCAGGCACTTTACGGCCTATTTAAGGCTCCACACCAAGGGAAGTTGGGAAGCCGGAGGCAGGGAGGAGGCCGGAGATGCCCAGCAGGAATGTGCCATCTCTGGAATGCAAGGGAAGTGCTGCCGGGTGGAAGCCAGATTTCCAGACCCCTATAAAGAAAAAACTTTGGAATAGTTCAGTGCCCCATGAACACAGGAACAATTATCTACAATTCGGCAATGGCACAACATAAAAATACCTGAACTCGGAGAGAAATGTCATGCCCAGTCACTTTTTAAAAATTCCTTTAAAAGTTAAGTAATTTTCTAGAAAGCAGCATGGAGTAACTTTGAAAAAGTCCTGGGGTTGAAAGCAGAGCTAAGTGCGATCCTTGTTTCCTGACTCCTGCTGGAGGTGGGCCCACAGAAAGTCGCCCTCTCCCTGAGCCTTAGTTTCCTTCTCTGTGAAGTAGCCCATGTGTTTGTGCCAGCCTCTGGGCAGGGTGGGAGGAGAGAGCTTCTTGGGAGCTGTAATGATCCCGAAGCCCTTTTTTTCCCAGATAGCTTTAGTAGCTGTTAGAGCTGCTGTGGGAAGGCTGGCCATTCTCCCCTCCCCTGCTATCAGTCACCACAGGGATGCCTTCTGCCCCTCTGGGATGGAGCAGATTTCTCAGGTACCTACGCAAACACGATGGAAACGGGGGCGGAGGGGTGGCACTTGGTTTCCCAGAACCGGACCTGAGCCGGCTCTCTTGTTCTGCTGTGTTTTGTGTAGGTGGCACAAAGGGAAGGTGAGCACTGCTGCCCAGAAGCTTTTTATGCTTCCTGCAGACATCTTTAGCATGGGGGAGGCAGGGATTCCCTCCTTAGGACTAAAGAAAGACCGCCGCCTTCTCTCTTGCTCCCACAGCTCAGTTTCCTTGAGACTTATGCTGTCTGAAAGGAAGAAGGCTGAAGTAAGGATTGTGAACTAGGAAGAATGGCCAAGGCTGGCTTATAGTAAGTATGGCCTACTTTTTGTCCAGTCCATATAATCAATGTAGCAACTCATTACTGAGACTTTATATAACAAACCTCATGTCTGGGTGATAGGGGGAAAACTTGGTAAGGATATCATTTCCCGTTTCATACCTCTATGGAATTATAACTGGAATGCTGCTGTCTCGCTCAGAGGCTCCGTGGTCACTGTTTTGCCATGTGCCAGAGGTCAGGCTTTGGGTCATCAGGCCATGTGGGTGGAAGTATGGTGTTCTTGCTTAGCTACCAGAAAGAATATTGGCCACTGGGGGTTAAAGATTTGATGCAGGGAAGAAGGATAATGGTCAGTTTCAGATAATTTAGCAGTTCCTGTAGTCTCCCCCAGACTTGTTAATTTTTAGACTCTATAGGACAACTGTAGAACAACCTGAAGGGACTCTGAGTGAGGGGGAGACTGTAAGCTATCCTCCACTGGCACTCTTAGTCGTTTTGGTAGTAGAAATATGGGGAATAGGCTGCACCTGGTGGCCTTTTTTGTATTTTGTTGTTGGAGCGGGGTGAGGAGCTATCTTGTTCAGCCCAGGAGAACAAGATGGTGCTTATTAGCAGACATTCATTTATGCATTTAGAAAAAAGTACGCTTTCTTTCTTATGTGACAAAATGGTATCCTTATTTTTGGCTTCAAGGTCCTTTACCACTTGCTTCCTTTTCAGCTATTTGTATTTATACTTTGTTCTTTATTAATATTTTCTTAGATTCTGAGTTTTATTTTTCTTGTACTTTATAGATCTTAAATTCTCTCAGTTACTTGAAAGAGTTGGTTGTATCAAAATTTACAGGTCCCATAATACTGGGCCCAAACCTTTAAAATGCCTATTTAGCTCCAGAAATGATTCGGGTACTATGTAGTATTCTAGGTTTTTACTTTCTTTAGAAATACATCAATACCAGTACTTTTAGTAACCAAAGAAGCCCTTTCAGAATTTATATTTTTAAATATTTTTTTTATAATTTGGGATTTGTTTATTATGTGCTAATTATTAATGGATTGATGTCAGCTTGTAGGGAGCATTCTAGTGGACTCAGGGGAAGTGTTTAGCCCTGAGCTGTTTCACTTTTTGCCAGTAACTTGTTGCCAGACTTTTAGATTCCAGGAAACTAAGAGGGACTGCTAACACACATAAGATGAGTCAAACTTTAAAAATTCCAGTAGGATTAAATGATGAAACAAAGCAGATAAAATGAAATTTAATTTGGGAAAAATGTAAAGTTCTACTCTTGGTTTCAAAAACCCAACTTCACAAGTGTAGGGTAGAGTAGATTGGCGGGACTAGCAAAGATCTGGCCTGCCAGCTCCACTGAACCCCGTGTTAGCACAGGAAGGGTCTGGATAAGCTGGAGCATGGGCAGAGCGGGGCAGCCGGGAAAGAGCAAGGACCCGGATGCTGGGCCACCTGGTAATGCTACCACCTACGACAGGGCTGGCCCAGTGCACTTGCAGGGCCTTCTTGAGGAAGAGGGTCCTTACCTCTCTTGTCCTGGGCCTTAGGCAGCAGCAGCAGGAGGAGGGGTGTGGGGGTGCTGGGTCAGGTTGGGGGAAGCGGGCTCCATTCGGGAGGGGGTCCTCCCTCTCGCAGAAGCCCTTAACCAGGGGCTGCAAAGGCCAGCTGTTTGAAGAAATAGGATTCTTGGTTAGGTTCCAGGAGGACTCGGTTACCTTGGATAGTCCCTTTCAGCTCTTGTCATCTGTTTCTGATATAGCAACTCTGCGTGTCCTTCCTTTCCTTTCTTGATCTGACCTTTATCCCTTTTGGTTGGTAAGGGCTGTCTCTATTTTGAGATTTAGCCGTGGTAGCTACTTGTTATTTTATTTGAGTTAATCAGTTTTTGAAGTGGCTTAAGGAGGCCTCAATGCTTTCTGAAAACTGCTGGTTTTTGTTTTTTTAAATCACTTTTATCTTTATTTCTCAGCCCCTCTTATCTTTGCCCTTTTGTATGTGTATGTATGTGAAATTAATTTCTTATACAATTGTCTGTTGATAGATGCAGAGAAATGTTCCTGTTTCCTCAATGACAGGTTGCATAGTAGCAACTTGCTTGATGGAAATCCTTCCCAGGGGTCTATAAGGAAGAATACAATCTGTACTCCACTCCTTTCTCCAAATTGACACTCAGAAGCCTTGTAACTTGATCCAGCTGCAGTCAGCCTACTCGGATTTCCTTTAGCTTCTGAGGATTGATTTTTTTTTTTTTTTTTTTGGAAGAAGTTCACCTTTTTGATTTAGAATCTAAAAGGTGATTTTATATAGAGTAGATAAAACGGGGAGTATACATTTTTAGATAACGTAGAATTTATTGTGGAAGGAATGTTTTCCCTATAGACTGAATAGAAACAAGGTATTTGACCACCATCTAGGGTGGAGATTTATTTATTTGGTCAGCTTCAGATGAACCATTTTCTGTACCTCTGATGAGTATGCCAGCATCTGTTCGTTTTCCCTTGTGTCTGGACAATTCTCTTCAGATTTCATGTATTTTTGGCTTTTTTGGAGTAACTTAATGATACATGGTATACATGACATTAAGAAAGACCAGAGTTTTTTTTCTTGAAGCATAATTTTACCACATCATTATGAATTTATAGACTTACACACACACACACACACACACACACACACACACTTTTCTTGCAATTGATTTGCATAGTCACATAGTTTGGCAGCAGTAGGGCTCCATTTTTCATAAGATTTTTTGCCATGAAAGGGTTACTGTTCGCATTTCCTGTGTAATTCCCTCTGATCTTGCTGAACTGTAATTACTTTCTTGATGTTAAACATTCCCAGGCTCCTATAACCTTCTAGCCTGCTTGCAGTGGCCAAGTTTGTCCCAGGTGATCATGTGGGCGAACCTCCTGTTTTTAAGGCTAGAAATCTCTCCTTCCTGTATAAGATACACTAAAAATTGATACTTATGCATTGCAGTCCCAGAAAAAAAATCTCTTAAAGGGAAAAAATACGTAAGTCAACAATTTTTTAAAGTTGGGTTTAGCAGCCAAACAAGTTCTCAAATCAGTTCCTTGGATTTTAGAAATTGTTGAATCCCAGTTGAATGAATTCCTTGTTGAATGAATCTCAGTGATGAAATAAAGATTATCTTTTTTTCCTTTTATAAATTCATTTGAATAAATGGAGTATGAATTTAAAAGGGCAGATTTTGACTATAGGATCTTATTTTTTTTTCTTTTACCCATGTACTTGGCAAATCATTTTAAACTGCTTTGTGAAATTGTTTATCTAAAATTCCAAGTTTTCTAATTCATTTATATTCTCTGCAGAAGATGAATAGCTTATATTGAAAAAGGATTTTTTTTTAAATTTTAAACTTTTTTTCTCCTTTTGAGGAAAGTACAGGATAATTTTATTTCACTAATTAAACACTTTAATAAACATGATACAAAATCAAGATTGAAAGATTTTCTTTTAGATTTTTGAAGTAAATTCTGTCATTGAAATGAACAAGAATTTGTCAAGATGAAAGAATTTTTTTTGATTAAATAAATGAAAAAGCATTTAAGTACTTATTATTTGCTAATCATTGTTCTAAGGTCTAGAATGTAAATATGAAAAATAAAGCTAATTCCTGGACTCAGGAAGTTCATATATATATATATATATTTTTTAAATTATCCCCCCCCCAATTATTACTTGCTTATTTTTAGCGTTCTTTTTAAATTTTAAGTTGCAGATTCTTTCTCTCCCTCCCATCCTCTCCTGTCCACTGGGAAGGCAAGAAATAATACAAAACCTTTTCATGTTAGCCATATTTAAAAAAAAAAAAAGGCAAGGAAAAAAACAGTGAGAAAGTTATATTTCAGTTTGCATCATTCATCAGTTCTTTCTCTGGACATAGTATTTTTCATCATAAATCCTTTGAAATTGCCTTGGATCATCGTATTGATCAGAGTTGTCAAGTCTTTTACAGTTGATCATCATTATAACATTGTTGTTACTGGCACAATGATTTCCCAATTCTTCTCATCTCACTTTGCATCAGTTCATATAGGTATTACCATATTTTTCTAAAACTACCCATGGCATCATTTCCTACAACACAGTAGTACTCCATCACAATCATATGCTGCAACTTGTTTGGCCTTTTCCCAGATGAAGAACATCCCCATGACTTCCAATTCTTTTCTACTGCCACAAAAAAAGCTACAATAAATATTTTTATACAGATAGGTCATTTTTTTTCTTTTTTTTAAATAATCACTTGTGGATACCTAACTTAATAATGATATTGCTGGATTAAAAGGAATGCATAATTTTATATCCCTCTGGGTCTAGTTCTAAAATGTTCTCCAGAATGGATAGACCAGCTCAGCACTCCACCCGCAGTCCATTATTATACTTATCTTTTCCTTATCCCTTCCAGCATTTGTCATTTCTGGTAGGTGTGAGGTGGTGTCTGAGTTGTTTTAATTTGCTTTTTTTTTCTTTTATCCAATCAACTTTATTTTTTTAATAGCATTTTATTTTTCCAAATACATGTAAAAATAGTTTATCATTCGTTTTTGCAAGATGGTGCTTTTCAAATCTTTTCTCTGTCCCTCTCCTACCTTCCCCCTTCCCAAGATAGCAAGCAATCCTAGGTAGGCTGTGTATATATACAATCCCTTTAAACAAATTTCTATATTTATAATGTTGTGCAAGAAAAATCAGACTAAAAGGAAAAAAAAAACCCCAAGAAAGAAAAAGCAAAAAAAGGAAGAAAGAAAGAAAAAAGTAAAAGATGAGAGATATTATGACTTAATCCATACTGTCTCTCTAGTTCTCTCTCGGGATGTGGATGGCATTTTTTATTCCAAATCTATTAGAATTGTCTAGGATCACTGCTTGCTCAGAAGAGCTAAGCCTGTCATAGTTGATCATCATAGAATCTTGCTGTTATTGTATTCACTCAGCATATGTTCATATTAAGTCTTTTCAGGCCTTTCTGAAATTACCTCATTTCTTATAGAACAATAATATTCCATAACATTCATATACCACGATTTGTTCAACCATTCTCCAATTGATGCGCATCCATTCAGTTGCCACTTTCTAGCCACTACAAAAAGGGCTGCTACAAACATTTTTGCACATGTGGGTCTCATTCCTTCCTTTAAGACCTCTTTGGAATAAAGGACCCAATAGTGATACTGCTGGATCATCAAAGGATGTGCATGGTTTTATAGTCCTTTGAACATAGCTCCAGATTGCACAACATTTTTTCATAAGACTGGATAGCTTTGATTTCTTCAGAAAACTGCCTGTTTTTAGCCTTTGACCATTTATTAATTAGAGAATGGCTCTTATTTTATGAATTTGACTCAGGATTATATATTTGAAAATATAAATTTGAGAAATAAGACCTTTTTCTTTTTTAATAATAGCTTTTTGTTTTCAAAATACATGCAAAAATAGTTTTCAACATTCACCCTTGAAAAAACTGGTGTTCCAAATTTTTCTCTCTCCCTTTCCCCCCACCCATTCCCTTAGACAGCAAGCAATGCAATACATGTTAAATATGTGCATTTCTTCTATATATATTTCCACATGTATCATGCTGCCCAAGAAAAATCAGATCAAAAAGAGGAAAAAATGAGAAAGGGGGAAAAAAAAGCAAGCAAACAACAAAAAAAAAAAGGTGAAAATACTATGTTGTGATCCCCATTCAGTCCCCATAGTCCTCTTTCAAGGATGCAAATGGTTCTATCACGTCTATTGAAATTGGAATAAGATCTTTATCATAGACAGTTGATATAAGATTTTTTCTATTTAGCAAAATTTTGTTTCCCTGATTATCTCTTTAAATTTTTTTTATTAAAGCTTTTTATTTGCAAAATATATGTATGGGTAATTCTTCAACAATGACCCTTACAAAGCTTTCTGTTACAAAATTTTCCCCCCTAGTCCCCACCCCTCCCCTAGATGGCAGGAAATCCACTACATGTTAATTATGTTAAAATACTTGACAAATCGAATATATGTATACATATTTCCACACTTAATATTTTTGTGCAAGAAAAATCGTATCTACAAGAAAAAAGATCTGAGAAAGGAAACACAATGCAAGCAAACATCAATAGGGACCATGAAAATATATTATGTGGTGGTCCACATTTCATATCCCTCTCTCTAGGTGTATATGGCTTTCTTCACTGAACAGTTGGAATGGGTTTGAATTATCTCATTGTTGATGAGAGCCATGTCCATCAGAATTGATCATCATATAGTCTTGTTGCCGTGTACAATGTTCTCCTGGTTCTGCTCATTTCCCTCAGCATCAGTTCATGCAAGTCTCTCCAGGCCTCTCTGAAATCGTCCTTCTGGTCGTTTCTTACAGAACAATAATATTCCATAACATTCATATACCATAATTTATTCAGCCATTCTCCAGTTGATTGATGGTCATCCTTTCAGTTTCCAGTTTCTTGCCACTACAAAAAGGGCTGCAACAAACATTTTTGCACATGTGGGTCCCTTTCCTTCCTTTATGATTTCTTTGGGATATAAGCCCAATAGAAACACTGCTGGATCAAAGGGTGTGCAGAGTTTGATAACTTTTTGAGCATAGTTCCAAATTGCTCTCCAGAATGGTTGGATCTGTTCACTATTCCAGCAGAAATGTATCAGTGTCCCAGGTTTCCCACATCCCCTCCAACATTCATCATTATCTTTTCCTGTCATTTTAGCCAATCTGACAGGTGTGTAATGGTATCTCAGAGTTGTCTTAATTTGCATTCCTCTGATCAATAGTGACTTGGAGCACCTTTTCATATGACTAGAAATGGTTTTAATTTCATCATATGAAAATTGTCTCTTCATATCCTTTGACCATTTATCACTTGGAAAGTGGCTTGAATTCTTATAAATATGAGACAGTTCTCTATATATTTTAGAAATGAGGCCTTTACCTGATTATCTCTTAATGACATATATTTTTGCTTTTGTTTTGTCTGAGATCTTGATTGTTACCTTTGCTTTTTTTATTTCAGCTGAAGCCTAAAAGATTCTGCTTCAGATTTTTATTTTAACTCTGTTCATGTGTCTCTTGTAAACAACATAATTGTTGTATTCTGGTTCCTAGCCATTCTGCTATCTGATTCCAATTTATGGGTTAACTCATCCCATTCACATTCACAATTATGATTACTGTGTTCCTATTTTCTTTTTTTTTTCTTTTCTTTCAGTTTTGCTTTCCTTTATTGTTTTCCCTCCTACCTTTGTTGGTTAAGTTGTATTTCTATATATGAGTTCTTTGAACCATTTCCAATGAGAATGAAAACTACCTTAACATGTATTTGGAAAAATAAAATATTATTAAAGTTGGGAGTGGGAGTGTTTGGTGGGCAATGCTAGAATTTCAGTCATTCATCTTTGGAGGATCTTGTGTCCCAAGCTTTTCTCCCTCCTTCCCTTTACCTTTCTCTTCCCCAAGATAGCAAACAATCTGTTATGGGCTAAGTATGTGCAATCCCTTCAAACATTTCCACATTCATGCAAGAAAAATCAGATCAAAAGGGAAAAAGCAGGAGAAAGAACAAACAAAAAAGGTGCAAATATTATGCTTTGATCCACACTCATTCTCCATCATTCTCTTTCGATGCAATTGGCATTTTCCATTCCAAGTCTGTTGGAACTTCCTTGAATCACCTCATTGTTGAGAAGAGCCAAGTCCATCACAGTTGATCGTCATATAATCTTCTTGCTACTGTGTACTATGTTCTCCTAGTTCTGCTCATTTCACTCAGCATCAGTTTTCATCAGGAATGCTTGCAAAGTTTCTGTTTCCTTATATGTCCATTTTTCCCTCTGAAGGTTTATACTCAGTTTTTCTGGCTAAATTGTTATCCTAGCTCCTTTGCCTTCCAGAATATCCTATGCCAAGCCTCTGATCCTTTATGTAGAAGCTGTTAGGTCTTTTGTGATGCTACCTGTAGCTTCAGTAGTTGAATTGTTTCTTTCTAGCTATTTGAAGTATTTTCTCTTTGACCTGGGAGCTCTGAAATTTGGCTGTAATATTCCTGAGAGTTTTTGTTTTTAGGGTTTGATAGATTTTTTCAATTTTTGTTTTAACATCTGGAGCTATATTATTTAATTTCTGGAGCTATATATTATATTTATTATACAATTTCTTAAAATATGATGTATAGGCTCTTTTTTTAATCATGGCCTTTAGGAAAGCTAATAATTCTTAAATTCTCTCTCCTGGATCTATTTTTCAGGTCAATTAGTTTCCAATGAAATAATTCACTTTTTTTCCCCCCATTTTTTTCCCCATCCTTTTGACTGTTTTATAATTTCTTGATATCTCAGGGAATCATTGACTTCCACTTGTCCAATTCAAAATTTTAAGGAAATATTTTCTTCAGTGAGGTTTGGTAACTTTCTATTTGGCCAATTCTGCTTTTTCGTTTTCTTTTCTTTTTTTTTAAGGTATTGTTTTCTTCAGTATTTTTTTTTTTGGTGCCTCTTTTAATAAGCTATTAATTCTCTCTCTCTTTTTTTTTCATCCCTCTCATTTCTTTTCCCAATTCTTTGGGAAAAAGAAATTCCTTCCCACTTTTATCTCTTTATTTAACTTTTCTAGGAATTGTTGTTGAGCTTATGCCCAATTAGTAATTTTTCTTTGAGGCTTTGGAGCTGTTTTCACATTGTTGTCTTCTTCAGAGGTTTTGTTATACTTCCCTGCCACCAGAGTAGCTATTTATGGTTAAATTCTTTTTTTTTTTTTTTTGCTTTTTTGCTGAGGCAATTGGGGTTAAGTGACTTGCCCAGGGTCACACAGCTAGGGAATGTTAAGTGTCTGAGACCAGATTTGAACCCAGGCCCTCCTGACTTCAGGGCTGGTGCTCTATCCACTGTGCCACCTACCTGCCCCTTATGGTTAAATTCTTTTTGATATTGCTCATTTTTTCCCAGCCTATTTCTTTTCTTTCTTTTTTTTTTCTCTCTCTTTTTTTTAAGGTGATTGGGGTTAAGTGACTTGCCCAGGGTCACATAGCTAGGAAATCTTAAGTGATTGAAGTCAGTTAGGTCTTTTCAACTCCAGGGCTGGTGTTCCATCTGGCTACTCCCAACCTATTCCTTGATTTTTGAATTTTATATCAAAATTGGGCTCTGCTCCCCTTGGGTGGGGAAGCACTGCTCCAAGCTTTTGGCTTCTAAAACTGTTTTCAAAGCTGGTGGTGCTTCCAGGGTGATCTGGGGAAGGCGTGGTCCCTGCTTTCCTGGTCTGGGCTCTGGTCTTTGCCTAGGAAGTCTCCCTCCTTGGCTGCAGTTGCAGGTGTTAGTGCTCCTCTTGGCCTTGGAGCTGTGCCCAAGGCTACCTGCTCCCTTCCCTGGAGCTGTGACCCAGAGCTGCCTGTAGGCCACAGAGGGTAGTGCAAGCTGTACCCATTGCCAGCAGGGAGCCCCTGCAGCCCTTTTCTCACTGGCTGCCCGACTCCATCGCGCCTCTTGCTGATACCATGTGTAGGGGCTCTGCACGGGCCTCTATTTCAGGGACTTTTACCAATCTCCTAAGTTTTCTTGGGCTAGAGAAATGCCTTAGCCTGATCCTTTATTAGCTCTTCCACTGCACAATTTGATTTTAGGCATTATTTTAAAATTCTTTGGAAGGGAATATTGAAAGTTCAGCTAGTTTGCTTCTGCTTTGCTCTATTAGCTTTGTCCCCCCCCCCCCCCCAGTGTGGAAGAGTCCTTAAGGGTCATCCAGTCCCAACCAAGTGATCATTCAGTATCTGCTAACTGATCTCTCCCAAAGACAGCCCATTCTATTTGACCACAAGTTCCGATTTTTAGATTATTCTTACTTAATGAAGTAAAAAATCTACTTCCTCATAACTTTTATCTGCTGCTACTAGTGCTGGCCCTGAAGGTGGGCAGAATAAACTCAATTTCCTCTTCCATGTGATAATTCTTCAAATATTTGAGGAAATGATTATATTCCTTTTAAACCTTTTCATTTTCCAGCTAATTTTTTAAAAAATCGAGGACTATTTCATTTTTGTCTTTTGTATCTCCAGTTCTTAGCACATTCCTTGCACATAATAGATGCTTAATAAGCATTTGTTGACTTATTTAATTGAATCATTCATTGCCACGATTTGGATTTATTGGCACACAATCACTCATCATACACTAAGGAGATACCTGAAGGTACTAAGTAGTATACTTTTGTTTAGTCCCAGGTCTAATTACCTAAGTATGTTTATTAAAAGGTAGTTTTAATGATTTTACATATTGGGAGGAAAGAGATAGTGGAATTTCTAATCATTCTATTTTACTTTCATGTAGACTGGTATCTAGTAATTAGTTTGACTGAAAGTAGAAAATACTACCACATTATTTGTAGATAAATAAATGGACAAGTCATCTATCTCCCTTACAGCAAGCTAGATCAAGGCCTGGGCAGGTCTCCTGAATGGAGGTGGCCTGGTGGAAGCTTCTACCCATTTGCACACACAAATAGATGTTTAGGTCTTTCAAATGAAAATAAGGAACCTAAACCTCTTCAAATGGAACAAAAACTTCTGTGTCAAAAGAATATCCAATATAATCTATCAGCTTACCTTTTTGAGGCACTAAGGCTTGAAATCAAGACAGTCAGTCAATAAGTATTTGTGAATTATCTGCCATATACCAGGTACTGTGCTAGCTGGTAGGATTACCAAGGTAAAAGTGAAAGAGCCTCTTGTCTTCAAGAAGACAACATGGGTGGCTATAGAGAAAATAAATTCAGGGGGATTATTATTATTATGGTGAGGTGAGGGCATTAGCACCTGAGGAATTACTTGTCATTTGCTAACCCCAATCAATCAACTCATTTTGTTGAGTGTATGTTCAATCTTGGACTTTTTTTTTTTTTTTAAGGGAGAAAGGGGGACAAGTTATTTACTCAAGAGAATTTTAAAAATAATATTAGTCATATAAATTTACCTATGCATAAGTCCATGAGAAGAGGTAGGGCTAATTTAGCACCTCAGAGGAGAGGGAGAGACTTTGGGGCTTCGGGTTAAGAGTAGTAGGAGAACATTTCATGGACAAAGGCCTGATAATAACTAGAGTTTTGGATAAAGAATAGTGACAAGGGTAGGCTAGTGTAATATTTGTATTGTTATGGGTTCTCATTTATCTCCGGTTTCTTACAGTGCTGCTGGAATATTTCAGTAAAGGGCTTCCACATGGGTACTTCCTTCACTGGGGCCTTTTCTTTCCTTCTGTAGAATCTTACAAATAGATTCCCCATCTGATATGGAGCATCCCTTTTTACTACCAGAAGGATTATTTTGATAAAACTTTGATAAGATTTCTTGTTGAGAGGAATTTGACCAAAGCTAAATAGGACTAGTGATGTGACTTCAACTTGGTAGCACCAACCCAATCCAATCTCAGGTCAGTGCTTTGCAAAGGTCAGTGCTGAGCCTTAGCCAATTACTGGTAAGTGAAGTAGTGTTATAAACCATGTATTATCCTTTGCCAGGATACACTATAGAAAATCATTATAGAGGAAGTGATTAACTTCATAACTAATTGGATAATAGATTTTCTTAAAGTTTAAATATATGGCATTGTCATTAGCACCTGCAGATCTTTTACTCAAGCATTTTTTAATACATATAAATGAAAAGAGAACAAGGGATGGCATCTAAGGAAGATCATACATCTTTTAGTTTTTGTTGTTGTAAAAAGTAAATACTGTTCATTACATTATTACTTTTTAGGGCCAGATCATTTACCTCTAAGTTTTTTGTGGAAGTGGGAAAAGAACTTCCCAAATCCCAATTACATAGTGGTGATGTTAGAACATTCTCCATTACCATGGTGAATCAAGATTGCTCAAGCATCCAGTGAAGAAGGGATGTGTTTATAAAATCCCATTCAACTCTAGGACATGGCTTTAAAATTTAGATTGTAAATCTAATAGTAAAGGGTTACTTCTACAATTTAGCACAAGTAGTTAGTAGCATGAGTATATGCTAACACATGAAAAATGTGCACAATATTAAAATGTACTGAAAGCTTATATGGTCAGATATAGTATATAAAGCATCTCTCAGAAGCAACTACCTGTCACACCATATGCCTTTAAATGGATCAGTTTTATTTTTTATTTTTTTTATTAATACTTTTTATTTGCAAAACATATGTATGGGTAATTCCTAAACATTAACCCTTACAAAGCTTTCTGTTACAAATTTTTCCCCCCTACTCCCCACCCCTCCCCTAGATGGCAGGATATCCACTACATGATAATTATGTTAGAATACTTAAGAAATCGAATATATGTATAGTTATTGCATCATTTTTTGTGCAGGAGAAATCATATCTACAAGGAAGAATAATCTGATAAAGGAAATACAATGCAAGCAAACCTCAATAGAGAACATGAAAATGTTATGTTGTGGTCCACATTTCACATCCCTCTCTCTAGGTGTATATGGCTCTCTTCACCGAACAATTAGAACTGGTTTGAAGCATTTCATTGTTGAAGAGAGTGATGTCCATTAGAACTGATCCTCATATAGTATTGTTGTTGCCGTGAATAATGATCTCTTGGTTCTGCTCACTTCACTGAGCATTAGTTCATGCAAGTCTCTCCAGGCCTCTCTGAAATCGTCCTGCTGGTCGTTTCTTACAGAACAATAATATTCCATAACATTCATATACCATAATTTATTCAGCCACTCTCCAATTGATGGGCATCCAGTCAGTTTCCAGTTTCTAGCCGCTACAAAAAGGGCTGCCACAAACATTCTTGCACATGTGGGTCCCTTTCCTTCTCTTATGATTTCTTTGGGATATAAGCCCAATAGAAACACTGCTGGGTCAAAGGGTATGCATAGTTTGATAACTTTTTGAGCATAGTTCCAAATTGCTCTCCAGAAAGGCTGGATCCATTCAGAGTTCCACCAACAATGCATCAGTGTCCCAGTCTTCCCACATCCCCTCCAACATTCATCTTTATCTTTTCCTGTCATTTTAGCCAATCTGACAGGTGTGTAGTGGTACCTCAGAGTTGTCTTAATTTGCATTTCTCTGATCAATAGTGATTTGGAGCACCTTTTCATATGATTATAAATAGTTTTAATTTCCTCATCTGAAAATTGTCTGTTCATATCCTTTGACCATTTATCAATTGGAGAATGGCTTGAATTCTTATAAATATGAGACAATTCTCTATATATCTTAGAGATGAGACCTTTATCAGAACCCTTAAAGGTAAAGATGATTTCCCAATTTGATGCTTCCCTCCTAATCTTGTCTGCATTAGTTTTGTTTGTACAGAAACTTTTTAACTTAATAATCAAAATTATCTATCTGGTGTTTAATTAAGAGTTCCAGATCTTCTTTGGACATAAATTTATTCCATCTCCACAGGTCTGAGATGTAAACTGTCCTATGTTCCTCTAATTTGGTTATAAATGGATCAGTTTTAAAAAGGAGCCATTTGATAGGAATAGTTTCCAGCTATGGAACTTTGTTCTAAATCTTGAGCATCCACCTCTAAATTATTTTATCTTGAATCTTGAGATTTCTTTCAAAGGATCCTGATTTTCTTATTTATAATCCTGTCTTTAATTCAATAGGGGGGTGGAGGTGGGGATGGAGAATAAGGTTTCTAGTACCTTTTTGAAAGGGAGAACTTTGCAGAATCTGAATGATGATTCTGATGAAAATTCTCTGCTTTTAAAAGCCTTCACAATCTGGTCCCAGTTTACCTTTCCAGCATCATCAGATGTTATTCCCTCTCCTACTAAACTGGTCTTCTCTTTTTTCTTCACATATTCTATCTCCCTTCTCTGTACCTTTGTTCTTCTTAGAATGCGTTCATTAATATTAAGCATCTACTATGGACCTTGTGCTAACTGCTGGGGGTACCAAAAAGCCCTCAAGGAGTTTTCAATCTCTGGGGAGAGACAATATGCTAATATATACAAAGTAAGCTATACAGGATAAATAAGAAATTAAAGAAGGAAAGCACTAAAATTAAGAGGGGTTTGGGAAGTCTTGTAGACCATAGGATTTTAATTGGGACTTAAAAGGAAGCCAGGTAGATCAGTAGTCAGAATATTCCAGGCATGAGAAACAGTCTAGAGGGAATGCCTAGAGCCAAAGAGTATCTTGTTTGTGGAACTACCAGAAGGCCAGTGTCACTGGGTCTGAGTATTGATGGGAGATAAGGTCTAAGAAAACTGGGAAAGCAGGAAAACTTGATTTGGGCGGGAGGAGGGGAGGGGCTCTGAATACCAATCAGACCTTTTTGTACTTGTTCTTAGAGGCAATCAGAGCCACTGGAATTTATTGATTGTGGGGAGTGACTTGTCTGAATCTAAGCTTTAGGAAAGTCATTTTAGTGGCTGAATGAGGATGGCTTAGAGCAAGGAGAGCCTCCAGGCAGGTAAGTCCATCAGCTGGCTGTTGCTGTAATTCAGGCATGAGGCCCTGCAATGAGACCCTGCACCAGGGGAGACAGTCTCCCAGGAGAGAAAGGGGCCCATTTGAGAGATGTTGGACCTGTTGGCTGAGACATGACTTCTAAATTGTGAGCCTGAGGGCTTTCTGTGTAATAGAGAAGGTAAAAGAGAGGAGGATTTAGGGGGAAAGATAACGAATTCTGTTTTGGATATATTGAGTTTAAGGCATCTGCTGGAAATCCAGTTCACTGTGTCTGAAATGCAGTTGGAAATGTGAGATTGGAGATCAGTACAGAGATTGGGGCAGGAAAGATAAATTTCAGGATTATTAGCGTAATGGGAGCTGATGAGATGACCAAGTGAAGTTTACTGGGAGAAGAAAAGAGAACCTTGGACAGATCCCTGAGGGACACCTATGATTAGGGGATGTGATCTGGGAGAGGATCCAAAAAAGGAGTCAGAGCACAAGAGTGCTTCATCATGGAGAGAGTGATGTGCCCCCCAAACTAAAGAGACTGGGTATTGAGTAGAGAGTGATCAACAATGTCCAGGGCTATAGGGAGGGCCAAGAGAGTGAGGATTGAGAAAAGGTCATTAGGTTTGGCAGCTAAGATCATTGATAACTTTAGAAAGAGATTTTGCCTCTTAAAGAGTCCCTCTCTTCTTTTCAGACACAGCTCAAACCTTACTTTTATGAAGCTTTCCATAAAACCTCCTTCTCAAACCACCTTGCATATATTTGTATTTATTCACTTTATATTCTATATATATTATTATATGTACTTCTTTTCCTCTTTAGAGTATATGCTCCTTGGGTGTGTTTTATTTTTGTGTCAAGCATTTTGTTAATTCACATTACAACTAAGAACAGTATACTTAACAGGAAAAATGGCTTGATTAAAATAATTTAACACAAAATTCTTGTGGTTTGGATAATATTGTATGGTTTTCTTATAATTTAACAGGTAAGTAGATTAATGTAACTCTTCACTTACAAAGGTATATATTCTTTTTATAAATGATATGCAAAATTAGCCTAAATATATTTAAAATAACAAGAATAATGATTTTTATAAGATTAGAGTATATTGCTCAATTTTCAAAAACTAATAAAAGGGGTATATATATATATATTTATTAAATCTTTTTATTTGTATAACATATGTATGGGTAGTTCTCCAGCATTGATCTTTACAAAGCTTTCCATTACAAATTTTACCCCCAGTCCCCTCCCCTCTCCTAGATGGCAGGAAGTACACTACATGTTAATAATGTTGAAATACTTGACAAGTTGTGCAAGAAAAATCCTATCTACAAGAAAAAAAGAAAATCAGAGAAAGGAAACACAATGCAAGCAAACATCAATAGACAGCATGAAAATGTTATGTTGTGGTCCACATTTCATATTCCTCTCTCTTGGTGTATATGGTTTTCTTCACTGAACAAATGGAACTGGTTTGAGACAATTCTTTGTTGCAGAGAGCCATGTCCATCAGAATTGATCATCATGTAATACTGTTGTTGCTGTGTATAATGATCTCCTGGTTCTGCTCGTTTCATTCAGCATTAGTTCATGCAAGTCTCTCCAGACCTCTCCGAAATGGTCCTGCTGGTCATTTCTTACAGAGCAATAATATTCTATAACATTCATATACCATAATTTATTCAGCCATTCTCCAATTGATGGGCACCCAGTCAGTTTCCAGTTTCTAGCCACTACAAAAAGGGCTGCCACAAACATTCTTGCACACGTGGGTCCCTTTCCCTCCTCTAAGAGCTCTTTGGGATATAGGCCTAGTAGAAACACTGCTGGGTCAAAGGGTATGCACAGTTTGATAACTTTTTGAGCATAGCTCCAAACTGCTCTCCAGAATGGTTGGATCCGTTCACAGTTGCACCAACAATGTATTAGTGTCCCAGTTTTCCCACATCCCCTCCAACAGTTATCATTATCATTTCCTGTCATTTTAGCCAATCTGACAAGTGTGTAGTGGTACCTCAGAGTTGTCTTAATTTGCATTTCTCTGATCAATAGTGATTTGGAGCAACTTTTCATATGGCTAAAGATGGTTTTAATTTCATCATCTGAAAATTGTCTGTTCATATCCAAAAGGTATTATTTCTTAATGTTTTTCTTATATGCTTCAATTTATTGGCAGATATAGTAGTCTACCCAAAGGTTTCAGTGAAGCCTTAAAAATAGTTGCTTTTAGGGAACTTTTGGCAGTTATTTTTTTGAAAGACCTTTTCAGTGTAGGATAAGCTTTCTTAAGATTTGCTTCTATAATCAGAGATCAATTAGCATCCAATTATTCTTGTTAGTGATGGATTCTTTTCCAGCATGACTCAAAATGGGAACATTTTAATTACTTGGAAAACAACTAACTCTTTTTAAGGGTTTTGGGTTTGCCTGAACTAGAGAACAGTTTGGCTTTCAGCTACTTTGAGCCTGGTAAAACAATCACAAACTTAGTGAAAATTAGTGTCATCAACAATGTTTAGCTTGATGCAATAAGACCTCTCCATCCTTTTTGCTCATGTAAATACTAAAAGTATTTAAAATATTGATAGGCTGGGAAGGTCAGTTCAGCCAAAAATATATTCTCTTTCCTATTTGTATCCCAGAAACATAGGCATATTAAAAATACTCATAACTTTTCTTTAAATATTCTCAATTACATTAAATTGGGAGTATTTTCATTTTTCTGATTATTCATTGTCAAGAAGTGGTCATATACTACAAAGTATCTTTTACTCCCTTATCTCTAGGGTGAATCTAAACTTTCTATGTACTTTTCTTAGGTTTTTTTTAAATTCTGGTAGATTATGTGCATTTGTTTAGAAGTGTAATTTTCAATAAATTGAAATATCAGTTTGTTCAATTAAACTTTAAAATTTTTATTGTATAATAAGTAATCTGCATAAGAGTTCTGTACAAAGATTCCTCTAGTATTATTCCTGGGTCAGTAGCAAATCTGTTCCCTACTCTGCATTGTTCTGTGAACTAGAATTGTAATGAAAGGTCTGTCCCAATTTTTAGTAATCTGGTATAATTCTTGAGTATGGCTTGAGCCAATTCCCTTGCTCCTTGGGAGTGGACATAGCCATTGTTTTCTTAACCCTGTCTATGTATGGATACCTTGAGAACCTAGAAAGATCAGAGCATTTGGGGCTTCTGTAACTAATACATCTCCAAATCGACAAAGCCATGAAATAACTGACATTTATATATAATTTTAAAGTTCATAAAGCTTTTTATGATCTTGTCTCATGTTTTCATCTATTCTATGTTTTATTTCCCATGGTAACCTAATGTAAAGTATTAGTCTAAATCTAATTTTTGTCAGATAGTTTTCCAGCTTTTACAACTGATTTAATCAAATAGGAAGTATTTCCTAAGTAACTTGTGTGTTCTGCTTTAGTGAACACTAAGTTTTTGAGTCAATATTCAATAAATATTTATTAAACTCCTACTATGTCTCAAGCATTGTGCTAAATATTAGGATTCAAATAAGAAAGACAGTTCCTGCCCTCAGGGAGCTTTCTTTTTTGGGGGTAATTCAGCACACAAAAAGAAGCTGGGAGTGGTGGGAAAAGGAGAGTATGTCTTTAAAGAGTACCAGTTGATCTTGTTCTGGGGAGTAGAAACTAGGCAGTGCTACAGATGAAAAGTAGAGTGAGCTGGCAAGTTCAAATTCTGACCTCTATAAAAGAAGGCTTTATGTAGAATTCAGTACTCCACCCACCAGAGAGAAGTAGGAAAGAGTTTGAGTAAGCTAGATGGCGCAGTGGATAGAGCATCAGCCTTGAAGTCAGGAAGACCTGAGTTCAAATTTGGTCTCAGACACTTAACATTCCCTAGCTGTGTGACCCTGAGCAAGTCACAACCTCAATTGCCTCAGCAAAAAGCAAAAAAAAAAAAAAAAAAAAAAAAAAAAAAGTTTGAGTATCCAACACTGATTTAAGCCGCTTGATGATAAGTTCTAAAGTGATCACATATCTTGTGACTGGCTGTTCTATGGAGAGCAGAAAGTTCTATTGTTTCTGTTTTTCCCTGTCTTTTTTCCCCTTTGAAGATTGCTGCTTATTCCCCTTTCATTTGTATCTTTTTTACTTCTTTTGATATTCTAGATCTATTGTTACTTTTCCATTGAATTTTGTTACTTATTTCTGTAAAGTATTCCTTTGATAATTTGATTGATTTTTATACTCCAAATTAACTTTGTTTGGTCTGTTGTTTTTATTATTTTGGCTCAGCCCAGCCATGAACACTGAATGTCCTCTAGATATTTTAAGTTGTCCTTTTATTTTTTTTCCTTTAAGAAGCACGTTGAAATTAAAACTATACAGATATTTTCTGTGCTCTTAATGGGTGGATATCCAGATATTTTGTTTTATTTTGTAGTTATTTGGATTTGAGTTTCCTTTTATATTGTTGCTTGTTGAAATTTCAGGGGCAGATGTAGGGAAACATTTATAAATAATTTGAACTATCCACACATAGAATGAGCAGTTTTGCTGGTCTACTTTCTCATGGTCTCCGAGCAAAGTCTTTGCCAGTTGTCAGGCATTACTATAAAAGGGATTTTTATTCATATATAAGTTAGATTAAATAAACTTTGAAGGCTTCTTTTAGCCATGAAATTCTGTGGCTCTGGACAGAATGCTTTAAAAAAAAAATGACTTGACTTTAATACCCAGTGAATTAGTCTTTTATGCTATAATAAATTTTAGGTCTTAAAAAAATGCCATGAAAAATACAGTCCTTTAAAATAACAACTTTACAATTTGTGTATTTACTTGATTTTGTATAGTTACTAATTCATTTTTAGATAATTGCTAAATATCACATAATGGAAGTAGACTCTTGTGGAAAAAAAGAGAGACCTTTATGATTATGGATAAGAACTGATTTCCTTATTTGCAAAGTGAGGATATGAATACTCTCCAAACCTACTTCAGAAAGTGATTATGAAGACCAAATGAGAAAATGTGTGTATTTTGTAAACTGTAAGGCACTCTATGTATCAGTTGCTACTGCTTATTTTTATTAAAAGTAGAGAGTTGGATTAGATAATCATTGTCTTCTTTAACTATAAAATTCCACAATTCTTCAAATATAAAAATATTTCCCAACTTATTTTGGTCAGATATAAAGCAAGTAAGTATGGCAAGGTTGATCACTGTTAAAGAGTACCAGTCAATTCCAAGAGACTTGTGATGGAGAGAATCATCTGAGAGAGGACTATGAGGTCTGAATGAGGATCACAACATAGTATTTTCACTTTTTTGTTGTTGTTTGCTTGCTTCTTTGTTTTTTTCTTTCTCATTTTTTTTTCCTTTTTGGTCTGATTTTTCTTCTGTAGCATGGTAAATATAGAAATGTGTTTAGAATTTTTTGCCCTGTATTGGATTGATTACTGTGTCTAAGGAAGGAGGGAAGTGGGGAAGAAAGGAGAAAAATATGGAACACAAGGTTTTGCAAGGGTGAATGTTGAAAACTATCTTTGCATTTATTTTGAAAAATAAAAATCTATCATTATTAAGGGAAGAAAAAAAAAAAAAAAAAAGTACCAGCCAATCACTTGTGTTAGAGACATTGCGTCATCCACTGGTCCCTTTCATTATTTCTTTCCTCATTCTTTCTATCATTTGAGACTTTGCAAACTAAGTAATTTTTGCTCTTTGAGAATTGTTTCAAAGCTTGAAAGTTTATGACCCAGACTAAATGGTTGTTCTTGTTTGTCCTTCATATTCAAGGAGGACCATAACATCACAATTTTGGGGTGGGAATATCTGTTTGGCTGTGGCTAAGCAGTCCAAGATGGGCTCAGAAGGCCCTACTACGTACGGGTCAGGCACAAGGATTGTGTTTGAATTCTGGGGATGGAAATTCTGGATTCGCACATTTCATTTCCTTCGTGCTCATGAGCAGAGTGGCTGCTTTGTGGGAGGTTCTGTGCCAGCCTCTCCATGTCTCACAAGCAGTACTAAAGTGCTTCTTCTGACCTTTGTAAAAATGCTTTCCTTGTGCCAGTTTTCTGTAAAATTGTCTTCATGTGCATTTGGCATTTGGGAGACAGAGCCAGCCATCAGAATTGTATTTTCCGGAGTAGTGTTTGAATGCTTAGCAGTTTAGCCTGAGAAAAGACGTCAGTGCCCAGTGCTTACCTCACCAGGTAACGCTCAATCTTCCTCAGACAGCCATCCCGGCTCCACGATTATGCTCTTTGGCAGGCAGTCAGATACCTCTTCCCTGCCACCCTCTTGGAGCCCCCCATGCTCCAGCAATGCATGTACCCCATCTAGAGGAGCGTTCCTGGAAATGCGCTCTCAGCGAGCACAGCATTTAAGTATCATTATCAGTAGGAGACAGGACCCAAGGGATCTGGGGCGCAGAGTGCTGGGAGGATCATAGACTTATCCTCCATCTCTAAGCTGAAGTCCATCAGGAGATTCAGGAGAGAACTCTACAGAGTTTGGAAGACAGTACTGAACTCTGTCAAAATTAGTGCAAGGATTCCTGGCTCAATTAAAAAATGCCAGATGATCTTGAAAGATCCATAGTGTTTTCATCAGACCATCATCAACCAATCCTTAAACCATTGACTGCATATCTCAGGCTGAAATACTCATACATAAATTACTACAACTACATATATTGCACATAAATTACTATTACTTTGTCTTTTGTTTATGAAGATACTATTATTGATTTCCTGTCTCTGAGTTTTTCTAGTAGTGGTGATGGAATCAAACTTATTCTCCAAGTGATCAAATAGGAAAGGGAAAAATTCTTTTTTAAAACATCTCTGGTTAGAATGATGCACATGGAGTTAGAAATATCCAAGTTGGAAGCCTCCCTTAGACACATATTAGTTATGTGTCACATTAGTATGTGACCCTGTACAAATTAGTTAACCTCTGTGAGTCTTGTTCTCATCTGTGAAATAGAAATAGTGATAGTACCATGCTCACAAGGTTGTTGGAACACTCAAATCAGATAGTGTATGTGAAAGCTCTTTGAAAATCTCATACTACTAAATAGATGTTAATTGTTACTTATTTTTTTATGTAAGGGCACTCTAAGAAATCTGTCCCAGGAGGTTTTGAGTGCACTGGATTTAGGAATCTGGAGACTTGGGTCAAGTTGCAGCACTGCCACCAGCCCACTTATTGACACAGGTAAGTTGATTTATCTCTTAGAACCTTACCTGCCTGTCTCATTTGTCAGCTCACTCAGAATTGTTTTGAGATAAATGAGATGATATATATATATATACACATATATATGTATGTATGTATGTGTGTATATATATATATATACATATATATATATAAAATGTCACTTTAAAAGTATGCAGAATCAAGACCTTTGTTCATTACACATTTGTTAAACATCTTCAGTTTTATGTTTCAGTGTTTGTATGAATGTCAAAGATCTGTGATTTTTGAGTTTAGGATCTTAAAAATTTCTCCCCAAACAAATACCTTGTGGCCTCTGACTTTAAGTGGCAAGCCATGGTTAGTGAGTATCAGAGAAAAGATTTGAACTCAGGCTTCTTGTCCCCACTGTTGCACTGAATTTAATGTTTTTTGGGAAAATAGACAAGGTAAGAATTCATAGTGTAATAGATTAAGTGCTAGAAGAGATCTTAGAGACTTTTTGGTAGAACCTCTCCTTTCACAATTGAGGAAGCTGAGAACCAGAGATGTTAAATGATAATTCCAAAAATTCTCTGGCATCTGAAATCTTGTTTGGATTTGATTGCTATCATAAGATTTTCATAACCAAAAAATAATTTTTTGAAACTTCACCATTCCTAAAGTGGGAAAAGAATGAGTATTTATTGAATTAAAAATGAGTGTCTTTGAATTTAGTAATATTGAAAAGCTTTTTTGCCAGTGGTCTTCTCACTCCTCTTTCTTGCCAGAGAAAGAACAATACCTTGGGCCCTTTAAACTGGTTAGTTAGGATCTTTGGCTTTTATGAATTTTGGTAAATTGAGATATTATTATAGGAGTGTGCCTAAATAAAAACATGCTCTTCAAGAGAGCCCTGAAAGTATGTAATATTAGGACTATAGTACCAAATGGTAGAATGTCTTGACAAACACCATAATTTTTTGTGTAAAAATGGGGTTAAACTATTCTATAGAAATAGATCATTTTTTGATAATCTGAAAATCCTGACCCTGAAATGATCTATTGTTTCTTTTTTTACATTGGGCTGTCACATTTAGCAATTAATTTAAGGGAACTTTACATCACAACTAGAAAGCTATTGAGTCAGTTTATCTCTTAGCATGCAGTCTTATGAGTGTTTCTATGCTTTCTGCCTGGAAATTGCTTAGTTCTATAGCATGAGTAGAAGAGCATCTACATTAGGCAGAAACTGGGTGAAAAAACACAAAGACTGAAAAGGTTCCCATTTTTTTATTACTTTAATAACCCCTGATTTATAAAGGAACCCACTGGTTTAGTCAAATGAAATTCTTTGCCCAAGGCTACCCAGCCAGCCAGTGTCAGATTTGAACACAAGTTTCCTAACTCACAGACTAGCACTTCTTAAGCTCATCCTGCTGCCTCCCCTGAAGCTATCATGAGGAGTCCTTTGGCTCCAGTCCAGGGGCTGAAGGTGCTGGAACTGTTTTAGTGGCAGCCTAGTGTATAGGGATCCTAAAAATGGTCCTTAATGCTGTCTCTTGCTAAAACACAGCGAGGTTTAAGTAGATAAATTAATCCTTATGGGCCCTCGAGCTATAAACAAATAAATATCTTTAGGATTTTTGCTCAGTAAGGGCAGCTGGCAAAAGAAAGTTATAAAAGACAGGAGGCAATTCAACAATGGGATAGAAATAAATGGTGAACAGCTGTAGCCAGACAGGAGACATGGAGCCTAGAGATTAAAATGCAGAATGTGGGAGTCCATATCCTCCAGTGAACTGGAGGCTCTGTAGAATGAATTATGGGAAGAAGGTGGGAAATAAGGACTTCCATGGACATTTCCCCAGGGATTAGGTGATGCTAAATGAAAGTCACCTCTGGAAAATGGTGGCTAAGGCATCCCAAGAAAATGACCTCAGTGATTGAGCATGTCGGTGCATATCTGGCCAACTGCTTGGGGAGATGACATGCTATGAATTTAGGACAAAGATGCTTGTTGCAAGTATCAATAGGGCATGATATAATTGTTGCCTCCAAAAATAAACAGGTATAAGGGTAGTGGAAAGTCTAACAGGGAATGGAGAACTGGGTGAATGAAGGCAAGTCATGAACATAAGAGGAATAATTTTAAGTGTGAAGGAACATCATATACTCAACAGCTCCCCAAAGTCTAGATCATCTCTTGCAGTGCATTTCGGCCAGTGCCTGCCCTTGAATCTAGACAGGTCTGGGACCCTTAGAAATAAGGAGTTATGTCCAAAGCCACACAACCAAGTTGTGTCAGAACTTTGAACAGCAGGCCTCTGGAATCCCAGGCTGGCTCTTTGTCTCCAGTTTGTGTTCCTGTATACTTTATGTTCCTGATTAGCTGGAGGCCAGATCTGTGATGACCTCAGCTACCTGAAACATGGCCACAAAGCTATGAATTAGGGGAAGAGTTGGAAGGGTAGGAAAATGCTGTTACAGAAAGCAAATATTACAGCATGATTACTTTTCTCTTCTTCTAAGATGTCTTCCAAACCTCCAATACAATAGTTACATCATCTATGATGCTTTTAAGCATGTGGCATGGAGCCACACTCAAGTGTGAGTCCAGTGGCTTAAAATTTTGTGTAAAATTAAGCTAACGGTAGTCATGGGCCATTAGTATAAGGGCAGACAGCCTTCCACATCTCAGTAATCTCTAAAGTTATCATTTTATTACAGCATAGTACAATTATTACTGCTTATGGTGATGTCCCTGGATCATCAAAACAAAGTTGAAATTACGTTCAGTGTGCTCTGTTTAATATGACATAGCCTGTGCAATATGTTTTAGAGAGGATTCCCTCAAGAAAGTCTAAAATAAAATGTCGCTTATCTGGAAATATCACTTCTTTGTATTATGTTGTACTTGATAAGGCCTAGCAAATGAAACATTCTTGCCATTATATTGGGTGTAAGAACATAAAAATCATCTGTCTGTGGGTTTTCTTTTCTTCTAACCATTGCTCAGTTTGTTTCCCTCAAATCCTTGTCCATTCTTAGTTTCTCAGTTACTGTGGATGATGATGGTGGTGATTACCCACACATCTCACTCCCCTGAAGTAAAGTTTAACTCCTGTGTCCCTTATTCTCTCTCTCCCTCTGTTGCTCCCCCATTCCTTTGTATTCCTTTGAACATAGCTTCCATGTTACATTCATCTTCTCCCAACTCCAATCTAGCTTAATCACAGTGCTAAAAATAAATACCTTAGAAAAGGAAGGAGAGACAAGAACTTGGAATTTCTTGAAATCAAGGTGCCAGTCGAAAGTCAGACAAAGAAGTGAGGGTATGTGTGTGTTTGTGTATTGGCTTTGGTTGTGGTCATGGTGAACATGAACCATGCTTTTAATTGGACTTGACAAGGGAAGTATGAGAAAGATTATAATAATAGAAAGTAATCCAGCGATGATGCTGGAACCTAGAAGGGGAGGATCTGCATCCAAAGGTGGATTAGAGTAAGGAATTATTTCAAAGAAAGTAAATCACAAATAAATCTGATCACAAAAATTTTTTAAAAAGGGAGAATATTTGAGTACGCATTGGAAGGTGATATGTTGGAGAAAAGGACAATGAATTCAGATTCTTCTAGTAAAAATAAGTTGCACTTTTCTACTGCTCACTTACTTTCTTAAAAAAAAAAAAAAAGACAAACTACCCAATAAAAATGATATCTGATTTGATGGGAATGGGGAAAAAAAGTCTTAAGTTATATTTTTAAGTGCTAATTAACTAAACTTGGAGAGAATTTGTTATGTTTCAACTGATGATAAAAAAAAGCTAGCGTGTTAATGATTTCAGAAAATATAACTGAAAAATAATTTCAAGAAAGACTAAGGGAAATTACATTTTGCTTAAAAGCATCATAGATGATGTAATTGTATTGTATTGGAGGTTTGGAAGACATCTTAGAAGAGGAAGTAATCATGCTGTAATATTTGCTTTCTCTACTATTTAGTAGCAAATGTTTACTAAATTGGCATTTTTGTGGTAAGTCAGTATAACCACACTAGAAAAACAAGACAGCCCACATGCAACATTTTCATCTCACAAACCAAGTTTATTAGAAAGTTATTTTGGGGTATAATCTGGCTTCACAGTTCTGTGACCCCGGGCAAGCTATTTAACCCCAGTAGTCTCCAAAAAAAGTGTTATCTATAATTTTGAAGAATTTTTCCATTGATGATGGTTATTAATTTTTTTAAAAGAAAAATTGGTAGAGACTTTATGGGATATTGAATCATTTACTATCTCCAGTACTTTTAAAGACCTTAATTAACAGTCCATTCCCTAAAAGTAAATGAAGGTTAAGGACTAGTCTAAACTAAAATGCAAAAGTGAGGGTTTATGATAGGAAGCATGAATTCATCTTATACTTGAGCAAGATTGTTAAATGAGAATGGTGGGAAGAGATTTTATTTGTATCCTTCCAAAGTATTGTGTCTGGTCTTTGTGACCTTGGATATATTCTTCCTGAGCCCTCTGTCCTTTCCAGCAGCATTCCAAACTTTAAACCTTATTAAAATAATCAATATTTCAAACAGGTCTTTATTCATTATTGGAACAGGTATTTCTAGTATTGATGCTCTCATCTCTTTGAGGTAAATTAACAGGCAGATACAAGGACCAATTGAGTTATATATTAAGTATATATACACCAAATAGGATTAACATGTAAGTGTTAAAAAGAAAAACTAATTGACCTGCAAAAAATGTAGAAAGGATGAATAGTTGTGATTTCAATGTTTCTTTCAGATTTGAACAAATCTAACAAACATTAGCAAGAAAGAAATTATGGATCTAAACAAAATGTTAGAAAAGTGAGGGATGATGATAAGCCTTTATTTATTTATTTATTTTTTATTAAAAACTTTTTATTTACAAAACATTTTTGAGTGATTTTTCTACATTGACCTTTGCAAAAAAAAAAAAAAATTTTTTTGTTCCAAGTTTTTCCCCTCCTATCCCCCACCCCTAGATGACAGGTAATCTAATACATGCTAAATATGATAAAATATATGACAAATCCAAAATATGTATACATATCTATACAGTTATCTTACTGCACAAGAAACATCAGATCTAGAAAGAGAGAAGAAAAAAAACAACCTACGAAGGAAAACAAAATGCATGGAAATATTCACAGAAAGCGTTAAAATGCTATGTTGTGGTCCACACTCAGTTCCCTCAGGCCTCTCTCTGGATGTATTTAACTATCTTCATTGCTGAACAATAGTAACTGGTTTGAATCACATCATTGTTGAAGAGAACCATGTCCATCAGAATTGATCATCATATAGTCTTGTTGCTGTGTATAATGTTCTCCTGGTTCTGCTGATTTCACTCAGCATCAGTTCATGCAATCTCTCCAGGCCTCTCTAAAATCATCTTCTTACAGAGCAATAATATTCCATAACATTCATATACCATAATTTATTCAGCCATTCTCCAATTGATAGGCATCCTTTCATTTTCCAGTTTCTTGCCACTATAAAAAAGGCTGCCACAAACATTCTTGCACATGTGGGGCCCTTTCCTTCCTTTATGATAAGTCTTTAAATGATTTTTGACTGCAAATCTTGAACATATTTACTTTTTAGCATGACAGCACCTTTTAAAAACACTAATCACTTGTTAAAGCATAAAAATTAATAAATGCCAAAAGTCAGAACTATTGCATAAATTATTTACAGACTATAACAGTAAAAAAAAATGTAATCAATAGGTAAAAAATAGAATTTGTGTATTCTGGTCACTAAAGTAAAATGTATTTTTAGGTTTTTATTTGAATTGACCTCATATGTTACTTTGGGAAATTTGGGTTAATTTGGCAAAACACATTTTTGGTGATATCTTGTATTGTGGTTTATCAGAAATCAGATTTATTAAAAATTCTCCTAGGCATGTTTTTTTTTTCCTTGTAACTCTAAAATAAAAACATTTTAGAAGATTTTTCCTTTTCTAAGGAAGTTTGCTAAATTAGTTCTATGTAACTTCAGACATTATATCCAACTTTAAAAATATTTGTAAAGTTATAGTTATGTCTCCAGATGTGCCTTTAAAATTTGATGTATAGCAGTCATAAGGTGAGACATAAATTAGGATTTGACTGAGAATTGTAAAATAATTCTTTAATTAGTCCTTGTTTTGATATGTCAGATATTTGTGATGGAAATATTTGACTGGTACAGATCACAATCCATCCTTTTTTTCTCTTGCTGTATCATTTTTGACTGTGCCCTACCCATCTCTCTGTCATGGAATCTACCCAATACCTTCCTTTAGTTCTTATAGGATTTCATGGATGCCAGTTTAACACTTGGTCTGTTATCCTTCATTCTTTTTTAAATCTAATTTTTGTAAATCTTTCATTCTTAAAAAAAATTCATGTCTTATTTTTTTACACTGTAATCCTTTTTTTTTTCTTAATATGCTACTCACTTCAAAGAAATTTTCATATTGATGTAGACAAACAAACAAACCCAAGAAAACACATTTCTTGGTGTATATAACATACAACATCTGTATTCAGAAACCAGTGTTGGTCGTTGAATTTGTTCTGAGCTCAATCTGGTTTTTAGTATCTTTTTCATTTGGATTATTGAAGTCATTGTGTGTGTGTGTGTGTGTGTGTGTGTGTGTGTGTGTGTGTGTGTGTGTATATTCTTTCCTCTGTATCAGTTCATATAAGTCTTCTCAGGTTTCTCTAAATTCCTCATATTTATTATTTTCCCCCCTGAGGCAATTGGGGTTAAGTGTCTTGCCCAGGGTCACACAGCTAGGAAGTATTAAGTGTTTGAGCCCAGATTTGAATTCAGGTCCTCCTGACTTGAAGGCTGGTACTCTATCCACTGCACCATGTAGCTGCCCTTATTTATCATATTTTTTATAATGTATTACATTCTTGTACCATAGTTTGTTTAGCCATTCTCCAATCAATAGGCATCTACTTGATTTCTAGTTTTTTGCTGTAGCAAAAAGGGATGTGCTGAATATTTTGATTATATCATAAAGGATCTGTTTTTCTAGCTTTGATTTCTTTGAGGTAAATGCCCTTTAGTGACATCATCCCCTTTTTTAGTTCTACTCCATTTCACTTCCATGTCCAGGCTAATATCTTTTATCCTACTTCTTGTGTGCAAGTCATCATTGGTAATGTGCTGTATCTTATCCCCACAATGCATAATTCATTTGCCCTTTGTGCCACTCAGGAACTAGTAATCCAAGTACTATTGATGTTTTTAAAAAGAAGTCTCCTCTCCACATTTAAAAACCAATTCAGCACACAAAAATTCTATTTGTATGCCCCTTCTTAGTAAGATATCTGTTATATGAAGTGAGACATACCAGTATGTTTTATGCGATCTTATGGTTCTTTTTTTAAGGTTGGTATGTCCATGTATTGCTACTTAGCATCCTGTTGTCATAGAGACAGACTAAGAAGAGTACTTAGAAGTTGCAAAGTCCAGCTCCTTGATTTTATAGATGAGGAAATTGAGACCCACAGATGACATGATTCGCTCCAGATGACACTCAGTGACAAGTTTGGAAGATAGCAGCGTCCTACCCGGGTGTACTTCCTCTGTGGTACCTCCACAACATCCAAGGCAAAGTTTACACATGTTTGATGCTATGTAAGTAAGTGTGACTAAGCATTCTCAAAATCAGGTACTGTGGGCAAGCCACCAACAATAATGGGAACAGAGAGATTTTTCCTGTTTGTTTTTTTTTTTTTTTTTTTTAATTTTTTTTTTTCTTGCCTGATAACGGGGAGGTAGGCAGCTGCTAAGGCTTAAATTTTGGTGTTGCCTCATGAAAAATTAATGCCTGATCATTTGAAGATACAAGGTGTCTCAAAAAGTCTTAGTGCAGTTTTAGGCTTTAATAACTTAAAACTTTGCATATAGTTTACATACATTTTTATAGTTTTATGTATGTCTATGAGTTGTTAATTATTAATCCCATAGAAGGATAGAGTATCAACCTTGTTATTTCTTCCCTGAATAAGATATATGCCCAAATGTTATTTTATCCCATGAATTAGAAAAGGCAAATGGGATAAAAGCACCCCAAAAGGTTTCTAAATATAATTTATGAAAACACAAAGGTGTTTTCTACTATTCAGTGCCCACTTTTCATTTCTTTGAATAATGAAATGCTGAAAGTCTTTGAGTAAGAAACCTGTTCACAAAATCACAGAATCTGAGTTGGAAGGAATCTTGGAGGTCAGCTAGCTCAAAAAGCTCTTCAACAACATTACCCAGAGCAGTCATTCAGAATTTGCTGGAAAATCTGTGACAAGGGGGAAACAATATTTTCTGAGGCATATCATTTATATTTTCAGATAACTTTAATTTTAAGAAGTATTTGATTATCAAGTGTAAATATTCCTGAATGAATGCTTAGTGTATGCCAGTGTGGGGATACAAATAGAAAAGTGAGACAGTTTCTTCTTTCAAGAAAGCTATATTCAGATTTGGAGAGAAAACACTTAGGAGGGTTTATCCATAAGGGTGAAGAAAAGACCTGGTGGTCCTTAAAGTACATATAGCAACAGGGCAGATGGCAGTGCATCTTACTGGAAAGATCATTGTTGGTAACTGAAGTATGGTGTGAAGGGACCATACCAGCCCCAAACTGGGGATCTTAAAGATCCTGGGCCTGCTGTCATTGATTTTACATTTTTACATCTAATTGTTCTATTTCTGCCGTCTGAGGTCATGTTAAGTAAGATATTCTCCTTTTCTATGATATCCTTTTAAATGCTTGACATCCAAAAAGATCTTCTCTTTTCTGGGCTAAGCATCTGTTTCTTCAACTTTAGCATTTCAGAGACTCTTTTATGAATGTCTTCCTTAAAATGCGGCACTTAGAACTGACCTCAAGACAAGGAACTGCCACTGATGGATCACATGGACTTATCAGGGAATATTACATGGAGGAATATGTGCTGTGTCAGCCAGGTGCTAGCATCCCTTAATTCTGAGGTACGTAGTAGCAGATTCATGAAAGCTCTTCAACAAAAGTCAAGTCTGAGCACAAATCTGTCGATTCTTTGTTTCAAGGAATAGCCCAGAATGAATTCGGTCTAGAGACTCAGTTAGCATGAAGGCCGGGCCATTGTTGACAGAGGAGACGGGTATACTGGGGAATGCCGAGTAGGTGGGTCGCACATAGGTGGGTTACACGTGATGAGACGATAGCGTTTTGTCTCAGGCATTCTTTGTAGCCCTCAAACTTGGACTCGACCCCCTGGACCCCAACAACTTCTCTTAAAGCAGCCCAAAGTCCTTTTTTATTCTTGTTGGTAGCTTAGGTGCTGGGACCAGCTTGGGGGGGGGGGGTGGCCCTCGCTGTTTGCCTGCTAGGGGCTCTCGAACAAGGGTTTATTGCAGCCTTCCTTCCTTTTCTCTTTACAGCAGCCTAGACTGCTCAACTGCCATTAAATAGCACTTAGCAACTTCCTGCCAAATGCCCAGTGAAAACAGAAGCAGCCTGCAGCTGTTAAGGAGTTATCTAGCCGTAATGTAATTAGCAACTACTTCAAATCTCTTATTCTTTATTGACTCCCAATAATCAGTTTTTATGAGTCTCCTGCATTTTTTCCAAAAAATACATTTTTGTCTCACTTGTACTCTTTAAAAATCTAGATCAGCCCTCCTATTGGAGGTGGTAGGTTCCTACTGGGAACTCCTGTTGGGGTAGGTTCCTGTTTTTCTTTGGAATCAGTTCCCATAAATGCCTAAAAAGTGGCATGGTAAGTACTTTATCTCCTTACAGTCACCTAGTGCACTGTGTGTGGTGAAAGATATACCGAAGATCAAGAAATGGCTGAAAGCCCCGATTCCTCCAATGCCGCCTTGCCGACACTACTTTTCAGATCGCTGTCTTTGCTGAAGGTTCTATTAGGAATTCCTTTAGAGGATTCCGCTGATGTGGGGGGAGCCGAGTTAGGAAGAAGAAAGGCCCCTGGTCATCCTCAGTGGGCTCGGGCCTGCTCCTCCTTTGCCTTGAAGTAGCACTGGGACCTTGGTCAGGCCACTTTGCTTTGTGAAGTTCCTTCATGTGCCAAATAAAGGGTCAGGGCTTTCTAGTACTCCTTTTGCCTCTAAAATTGTAGGAGTTACTGCTTGTCCTGACTCAGTATGTGCCTGAGCACAACAAAAGTCGAGTAAGGACTCGCTGTGTGCACACGTGTGTGCATGTGCATGTGGTGTGTGTGTATGCGTGTGTGCAGTGTGTGCACATGTGCAGTGTGTGTGCGCACGCATGTGCATGCGTGCAGAAGCCGGAAGTAGGCTCTGCCCTTGGGGTCATAGGTTGTTGCCTCTTATTAGTGACCTGAAGTCAGAGGGAGCCCTGCCTCTATCTCATTTACTTTTCTTCCCCCAAATCTATAACTGGTAAAAGTATCATGTAACTTATGATCGGGTGATAGAATGAATAGGAATGCCTCTTTATCACTGGATAAAATATATACTCCCATTTTCTATTTCAAAACAGTTGGCCAGGCTGTACCTCTGTCCTTGCCCAGGACGTTTTCTTTTGCCTCCTCACACAGCTTTCCAAGCTGAGAGGGACAGAGTGAGAGCAAGAGAGAGGTTTTGCCGTGTGATTTCTTCAGCTTTCAAACTTTGCCAGATGAGTAGTTTGATGTGGTCTATACCTTGGGTATTATTTTTATCTGGCCCGACTCCCAGACACGTCCCATCCATCTGAGATGTCTTTGGTACTTCCTTTTTTATAGCTTGCCTTCTATTTCAGGCCATTTGTGCCACCTAACACTGACAGATCACAGTGGAAAAGAACACCCAGTCTCTGCCAGACAGCTAGTCTCCAAAGTAGATCCCTAGAGGTGAGTGATCGCCCAGTCACAGGGCAGGAAGGTGTTTAGGCCAGTTGTGGGCCTCGTCTCCAAAACAAACACCGCTTTTTTTGCCCCAGCTCTCCCACTTCACCTCCTCACTGACCCCCTGGAAGTATGTAAACTATGAACCTCTTCCCTTCCCTATCCTACACTGAAGGGAGTAGTTATAATCCAGACCGCCTTCCCCCATTCCCACCTCTATTACTCCTATTTGAAAGCTGATGAATTGAATTTATCTTTACATCCACATAATGACTCCTAAACACCCCCATCTACACCCACACCATTGCTTTTACTATGGCATAACTATATCGATTATAATTGTAGCATATCTTAGTTATATTTACAAAGTTTCTAATTTAATCTTTTCAAGACCTATCAGTTTCTTGAATTTCCCAGTTTTCTAATGTAATAGTAATTTCTCACTTTCATTTGTATTCTCCAAAACATACAGTCTGCTAAGACTCCAACTGAGATGTCTTTGGGACTCTTTTTGAGCCATTTTCCACTTTCATACCTTTATTTCACATCAGACCACTTGCATCATGTCACTGACAGATCCATTGTCAAGTTAGGTCATACCTCGCCAAACCTCACTAGCACCTTAAATAATCCAGTAGCAACCTGGGATGGTTCAGACCTGCTGCTGCTCAGGGTGACTTCCTGAGGTAGGGTTTGAATCCATTATTTTGTGAATTGGAATCAGCAGGCATGATTCAAAGCCTATGGTTATCATTACTATGTCATCAAATCCATGGTGATTGCCACTATTAACTTACTATGGTCAAATGTTTCTGTGATTAGAATAGCCAGGGTGAGGAAGCTGGACAGAAGTCACTGCTAACTGTAAATGTGGTCAAAACATTTAGTTACAATGGGATTTCACTTTAGTATTTTCAAATAAATCCATGAATATTTTTCATTAAATTAGATTGCTTTAAAATGTAGATTAAACTTGTAGCCCTAACATAGTCCTAGATCTTTGGTTTAAAATTCAGAGGGCATGCACAGAACCTTTTTCTCACCATAAGCATTCTTTTTGGATGTTCAATAATAGATTCATAGTGTAGGTATCCAGCAGGCTGACAGGCTGGCTGCTCACAGGAGGTACTTAAATATACACAATTGCAGTTCCAGAACCTTATTGCTTCATTTATCACAGGAAGGGCCAAGTGTTCTGCAATATTTTGTAAGAGAAACCATAGCACTTACCTGTGTTCTCCTCAGAATGAGCTAAGATAATTATGCCAATTTCATTGTGGGTGTTGAAGTCAGGGTGCTAAATGGCATTTCATAGTTAGATTTATTTTTCATTCTGAATTCTGTAAAGGTACAAAGCATGATCTTATCCTTTTGTATCTCTCCACATCCCTATTCTAAAACCATGAAGGAAAAAATTTAAGTTGAAAAAATATCACGTGACTTAGGATATTTCATTTACTCTGTAAAGTGGCATCAACAATAAACCTATTAGAATTATAGGAGTAAAGTTCCTAAAGTTGGAAGCACCAGCTGCATAAACAAGTAAAGGAATTTTGTCATATAAATTCAATATAAATATTCTCTTTTATGGTACCAAAGAAGGATTTTTTTTTCCTACATATGCACACAGGATCTTGTTTTTAAGTACATGTTTATATCTACTTTGAATTTTTATTTCTGAGCTTATATTGATATAAATAGGCACTGGCATAATATCAGTGTAAAAGATCTTTAAGATACCGTGTTAACATGAACCTATGAATCAGAAATAGATAAACTCAAGATCCTTTTAGCCATTCAGATAGGGTACATAACCATTCTGTCTTATTATATATCCAAGTCTAGATGAATAGCCAGCTGTATCCTGAAAACATATTTTCAGTGGAAAAATGTCATTCTTATTTCCTAATAATAGTTCATTCTGCTAACAACTGGCAGAGTTGGGGTAGAGGCCAATAACTGATAAATGCAAGGCAGCTCTTTGGTTTGTTTCCAAAATACTGCTACAGTATTTGTTTATTTAACTCTTGTCCTCCATGCTTGTGGCCTATTATTACCCAAGGACTGCTTATTCTTGCACATGTAGCCATGTTTATTTAACTAAATATATTTAGTTATTAATAAGGGAATGAGAAATGGGCTATAATGCTCATAAATTCTGGCAGGTTTAAATATTTTCTACCCTTTTCATTCTGTCAGTCTTCTGGCATGTGTAGTACAAGTAAAATATAATGATCTGTACCTAGAAATTGAATTTTTTTTTAAATCATATGAAATAGGACATCTTTTTGTAGTTCTTTTCAGCTTTGTAAAGCAATGTAAGAAAATGAAAACATTTTCAGAAAATATTTGCTTGTATGTTTAAATGCCAGTAGTATATTTTTATTAAGAATTTAGAGAAGGTAGTGGATTTCCTGCCATCTAGGGGAGGGGTGGGGACTAGGGGGGAAAAATTTGTAACAGAAAGCTTTGTAAGGGTCAGTGTTGAAGAATTACCCATACATATGTTTTGCAAATAAATAGTTTTAATAAAATTAAAAAAAAAAAGAATTTAGAGAAGGAGGGAAGGGGGCAGTGGAGTGAAAAGAGAGGAAATAATGTTTAGACTATAAACTTTTTTTTGTTTTAATGTGACTATTGAGGTCATAGAAATAGTTTTTTTCACTGTAAAATGAAGGGATTGGGCCCTGATAGCTCCAAAACTGTGATCCTATAGGTGAACACTGGGAAAACTTTATGGTAAATATAGGACAGAATGTAGGAAGTTCTGCTATGAAAAGATGGAAATGTTTCTTTTTGTGTGTTGGGGGGGGTTAGATATTTAAAATAAATTTTTAAAAATTTTGAGTTCCAAATTCTGCCTCTCCCTCTTTACTCTCCCCTTCCCAAGACAATTGGCGATAGGTTATATATATGCAGTCATGGATTTCAGGTTAAGAAGCCCTGATCCAGACCAAACCTCTCATTTTTAGGTGGGGAAATGAGGTCCAGAAAGGAAGGCACCTTGTCAGAGGTCACATGGATCAGTGGTGGAGTGGGGATTTGTACCCAGCCCCTGACATTCCTGTGTTCCTTTGGCTTTCCACAGTGCACTTTCCTTATCTGTAACATGGGCTTATTTTGTGTCACCTACTTTTCAGGGCTGTTAGAAAGATCAGGTGTGCAGTATACAAATGCAAGCTGCTATTTATTATTCTTGCCCGAGGTCACAGAATTAGCTCTGATCTACCAGGTCTCTCAGCAGTGTGGGTTGTTTTTACAAGGCCTGTGAGTCTCCAGACCTTCCTGTCCCTAGCATCGCCCAGATGGCTGAACTGGACATTACAGGAGCGGCTGAACTGGACATTACAGGAGCAGCTGAGCTGGATTTTTTTTTTTTTTTTTTTTTCTGATGAAGGTCCTGGCTGCTGATGGTTTCCATGACTGCACTAGCCAGTTACGATCTTAGCACTACCTTTGCTCACACTTCCACACACCCATAAGGACTAAGGATTAAGGAGAATGCACCCTTTAAACAACATTACCATTGCTCCTTTTCCTGCTTGAAAAGGAAAACACAAGTTCTTTTGCAACTAAGTGAAATTTGATATAAGGGCAGCTGTTCAGGGTGAGGATGAAGATAAGAGAGTGAAGATTAGGAAAAGAAATGAAGGTAGAAGCTAGAGAAACTAATTTTTGCCATTTTAACTTTTCAAGTGTTGTTTGTGGGATATGGTTATTTTCTGAAGTATTAAGTTTTCAGCACCTTTAGGGAGCCAGGTTCTCGACTCAAGTTCAGATGTTCTGAATTCTGATGTGCAAGGGAACTAAGGCGGGGTGGGGGTGGGAGGATAGAGCTCCTTTCTTGTACGATTTGGAAAGTCACTTTTAACCACTCCTTCTCTGAATTGGATACAGCCATATTTTAGTAACAGCTCCTGGGTGTGGCGTGATGATTTTGATGTGCAGAGTAAAATAGCTAACCTATTTTGTTATTTTTATAAGCTCACAAAGCCTGACAACTAGTATTTAAGTCCCGTTGTATGTCCTCTCAGTCACATTAGTTCTTTTACACAGTGAAATGTTCTCTTGCTTCCACTTGTGGATCTTGCAGCTGGGTAATGTAAATGTCTACATAATAATATCAAGTGATTAGATTTTTTTGTAGTTTAAAAATCAACTTTAAAAAATAGATATGTGAAAACTGCAGATTTTACCTAATAGGTACATTTTCTGTAATGTAACCATGAGATCCATGTAAAAGTAATTTAAAAGGTATTTAATTAGAAAATATTTTGAATATCTCAATAATCAAGTGATAATTTCTGGCTGTGGTTCATAATATATACTTAAAGATATTTATTGCACTGGATTCCATTTGCCAAATTGAATTTTATAAATGAATTTACTTAATCATAAGATTTATTTCTGTAACATGAGGGTATAATCTTTTTTCCAGAAAATTCTTGAGCAAACTAAATTTCATTATTAGCTAGCTGTTTGAAATAACATTTATTTTCATTCTGTACTTGTTACATTTTCTATTTGCAGAGTGTTTTACAATTATTCCTTACTTAATCTTCACATGACTCTGAAGCAGGTTTCTAGTCTGAACAGTAGAGCAATTACATTCATTCTAAACAGATGGGTACAATACATCTTGCTCATTAGGGCAGTTTTAAATAGGATGTTGGACATTTACAGATATGCTTTATCTACTACTGGCAGCAGTGAACTGGGCTTCACACCCACTCTAATTCTCCCCCAGTGCCAAGTCCAAGGGAGAAACATTGGAAGAGAATGCTTTTGCTTATGTATAGCTTTGCCAAATAAAGGCAGGTAGATCTACTGTTTAGGATATTGAACATGATTTATTTTAAATCCAGACTTTCATTGTGTCTGGATGTTGTTCATTCACACAACTTGGATGTATAACAGATATTTGTTGGATTTCATTCCTTGATTTTCCTTCTCCCCAAAGTCACCCTCCTTCTGAACTGAGGGAATCAAACCAAGGAGTTCCTCTGGTTCTCTGTAGAGCAGCCTTAACTTCCAGTCTTAGGTTTTGGTGACATTTGTGGGAGATGAGATTCCCAAGCCACTGCCAATGATTTGTGAAAGACTAGGAAGAACAATTGGGTGTCACAGGCCTGGAGAAGGGCAGATGCTCCAGTCAAAAAAAAATAATCTTGAGAAGCCAGTGAGTTTGACTTTGAATGGCAAAATTCCAGAACATTTTATTCAAAGAATGAGTAGCAAACATATAGAAAAAGGCGATGGTGATAAAGACTAGCTTGGGATCATCAGGAACAGCTTATTGTAGAGTAACATAATTAACTTTTTTGATGGGATTTCTACAATGGAAGATCATGGGAATGCTATAGATATTTGTTTGCTTAGATTTTAACAAAGCCTTAGAAAGTTTTTCTTGTTGTCCTTGAGGAAAAGATGGTAAACTGTGGTCTTGGTTTTTGTTAAGATTCACTTGGTTTTTCAAACACATCCAAGTGTTTTCCAAACTCTTTTGATCAAATATCCTTATCAGAAAAAATGTTTTATGTACACGACTAGTACATGTATATTGCCTTATTTATAAATTATACATGTAGTATTGCAGTTATAAGGTACATTATAAAACAGAAAAATAGACATTAAGAAGACAAACTAGATATTAAACTATTTTCTTAATATTACACAAAATCTTTTGCTGAAATCATTGTGATTGAATATGCTTCATTATTTTTTAATATCTTGGTTGAAACATTTTTGAGATACAACAATTTGAAGGTCTTATTCTGAATTAAGTTTATTTCATTACTGAGTTTTAATGGTTGTCATAACTGAAAAGATACATAAAACAAAATGGAAGGATTGTATCATTGGTTCTGTTTACCAAATCATGATATTAATTGTTTAATCCTATCTGGTAATTATGGAATGATTTTGGTTGAAACCTGGCTAGTAATTCCTGTCTTCTCTGATGTCATTTAGTTGTTTTTTTTACATACTTTTGTTGGTTCTGTCACTCCAGAATTTGTTTTGAGGCAATACTTTAATTTTGTTTAGAGGAGAATTTGGGGGAACTCAAATGAGTCTCTACCTTTACACCACCAACTTTGAAATAAAGTTAAAAGTCAAACTGAAGAAATGAGTAAATAACAACAACAAAACCTAATTGTAGAAAGTCATCATGGTAACAGGGAAGATCAAAACACAAATTCAGAAGTCAACAATGTCAAAATAGTTACAAAGTATCAAAGAAAAATATGAATTGGTCTTAAGGCCACCACTCCTGAAAACAGAATTTCTAGAATTCAAAAGGAATCTTGAAAATCAAAAAAGAAAGATAGAGGAAAATTAGGAGGAAAATGAGAATGATACAAAAAAAAATGAAGGGGAAAAAAAGGCATCCTTAATAAAGATGGTGCAAAAAATAGTGATGAAAATAGCACCCCCCCAAAAAAAACAAACCAGGCCAAATATTGAGGCACAAAAACATTAAAATAATTCCTTTAAAATTAGAATTGGGCAAGTGAAAGTTAATGACTCCATGAGATATTAAGATAACAATAAAACAAAATTTAAAAAAAAGTGAAACAAGTTGAAGAAAATGTGAAATATCTCATTAGAAAACAACTGACCTGGAAAATAAATTGAGAAGAGATAATTTAAGAATTATTGGCTTCTCCAGAAGTCATGATTTAAAAAGAAAGAGCATCATTATGAAGTAAAACTGCCCTGATATCTTAAAATAAGAGTATAAAATCGAAATTGAAGGAATTTACCAGTCACCTCCTTAGAGAGATCACAGAATGATATTCCTAGGAATATGACAGCCAAATTCCAGAGCTGTAAAGTCAAGGAGAAAATATCGCAAGCAGCTAAAAAGAAACAATTCACATACTGTAGAGCCACAGTAAAGATAACACAAGATTTAGCAGCTTCTACATTAAAGGATGGGGAAATTTGGAATATAATGTTCTGGAGAGCAAAGAAGCTAGGATTACAACCAAGAATAATGTAGCTAGCAAACCTGAATATAATTCTTTGGGGGGCCGGGTAGGAGAGGAATGAATATTTAATGAAATAGAAGACTATCAATCTTTCTCTCTCTCTATTATAGTGCCGTTATTTAATAACTAGTAAGCAGGGACAATATGATCTCAAGCAAGTTTGGTATCAAAACTACTTAACAATGCATAGCAAGTTGTAAGGCAGAATTTCATTCTTAGAGCACCTTTAGTTCTAATCTGCATGCTCTAATGCCTCTTTTTTAGAATGTGCATGATTCCTACTGTAATCGAGATCTGTTTTTCATCGTTACCTTACTATGAAAAAAATAATGAGAATGGATATATGGTTGATATATTCTCCTTAACTCCAAAATGGTTTTGTAGCAAGTAATCTGGATTCAGAGATTACCTGACATGAATTCATTATTAGCACTTGTTATTTCCTTATCCAACCAAGAACTGAAACTGTTCTTCCATTCTTGACTTGCATTTTGTTCAACTGGGATACCAAGTAAAAATTCCTACTCTAAATTGGTATTCCAACTTATTTCTGAGGGATCATTGATTGGGTATTGACTTTATATTTAAGCTGATGACGTTAAAGAACCCATCAACTTACATCAGATGTGTGCATTTTAGAACAAAAAAGTCCTCATTTTAGAACTCTTGAAAAATAAAACAACTCATTTGGACTTGTCTTGATTGAGTTAAGAGAAAGATATCTTGCATATTAGTGTTTTATGGTTTGTGTTTCACACACTGGGCAAATGACATACATTTATAAAAGCCATTAATTTCTAGACTTTATTAAAAACAAGAATTCTAAGCCTGAGGAAACAAATAAAAGGAGGAGAGGTTGACAAATCATTTAAATGAATATCAACACATATGATCTTTTATGAGAAAGTGTAATACTTTAAGCTTTTAGCCAGAAAATGTTTTGTTTTAGGAGTGTTATTTGTACATTGGTAAGCTGTACATTTAGACAATTTTCATTTTTTTATAAATACTTTTGAAACTGGAATGCAAATTAGTGAATAGACTCAATTCAATTTTAGCAAATGATTCAAGTATAGCCATGCCTAAGGACCCACATATGCATCATGGAATATTAAAAACTGAGAAAGAAATTAAAGCTATCTATAGTTATATAAAAATAAACTAAATTCCTATTCATTAGAAAAATGAAAAGTAAAACAGCTCTGAGGTACTACCTGATATCAGATTGGTGAATATCACAGAAAATGAAAATGATAAATGTTAGAGGAGATGTGGGAAAACTGGGACACTAATGCTGATCTAACCATTCTGGAGAACAATTTGGAACTATGTCCCAAAGAGTATAAAACTGTGCTTATTCTTTGATCTAGGAGTACCACTACTGGGCCTGCATCCCAAAGAGATAAAAGAGGGGAAAGTACTCACGTGTGCAGAAATATTTTTAGCAGCTATTTTTGTAGTGGCAAGGAACTGGGGAATGGCTGAACAAGTTGTGGTATGTGAATGTAACAGAATACTATTGTGCTGTAAGAAATGATGAGCAGGCTGATTTCAGAAAAAACTTAGAAAGACTTACATGAACTGATGCTGAGTGAAATGAGCAGAAACAGGAGAACACTGTACACAGTAACAGCAACATTATTATGCTCAAATATGATAGACTTAGCTATTCAGCAATACAATGATCCAAAATAATACCAGGATTTGTGATGGAAAATGTCATCCACATCCAGAGAAAGAACAACAGAGTCTGAATACAGATCAAAGCATATTATTTTCACTTAATTTTTTTTTCTTTATTGTGGTTTTTCTTTTTTGTTTTGGTTCTTCTTTCTCTACAAAACTATTATGGAAATATGCTAAATATGATTTTACATATATAGCCTCTATTGGATTTTTTGCTGTCATAGGGAGGAGGGAGAAAATTTTAAAACTCAAAATATTACAAAAATGAATGTTGAAAATTATCTTTACATATAATTGGAAAAAACCCAAAATATTATTAAATTTTTAAAATATTAGAACTGATTTTTTTCTTAAGAATTGTCAATGCAAGTTTCTACACAAAAGAAGCATATACACAGAAAAGGATTCATGCTATCTGAGAAATCAAGAACTGTGAAAATTTTCACAGTCCACAGTGCAAAGAACACTAGAATAGATAAAATAATATACATTAACTATAACCATATTTTAAAAAATGATAAAAACTATGAAAATGTTCACTGTCTGCTCTTCACAGAAATATGAGACTTGAAAAGAAGATTCCATCCTTGTCTCTTCACTTTTGACAGTCAGATCTCTGAATCTGTGACCCAGATCCCAAGACATGTTTTTTGTTTGTTTGTTTGTTTTTTGCTAAATAGGCCTTTCACCTTCATTTGCTTGGGAAGATTCTAAAAATAAGTTTCTAAGCAATCTAAGCTTTTGAACTTTCAATCATGATGTGCTCAATATTATAACAAGTTACAAATCTTTAATGTATTCATCAAAAACTTCTGTTGTTTCCCACATACACTTTTGAAAGTATACAGTAATACCAGATTTGTGAAGTATTCAAAATGCTATAGGATTTTGCCATTTGTGCTGTCATACCAGATAATTTTTTAAAATTTTATTTAATTTTCTTTATTTCATTTTAAATTCTTAACTGTCTCCCCCCCCCCACACACACACACTAGAGAAGGCCACCATTTGACAAAGATTTATAAATATATATAAAATTACTATACACACTTTTACCAGTTGTTTCTCTGGAAGTAACTAGCATCTTCATAAGTCTTTTATAGTATATTTGAGTATTTATAGTATTCAAAATAACTTGATTGTTCACAATTACTCTTGGAACAATTTTGTTCATATGTATACAAGATAATCTTGATTTTACTCATTTCACTTTTCATTATTTCATGCAAATCTTTCCATGTTTTTCTAAAATCAACAAATTCATCATTTCTTACAGTACAGTAGTATTTCATCATAGTCATATACCACAGCTTATTTAGCCATTCTCCAATTGATGAGCATCCCCTCAATTTCCAGTTCCTCACAAACACAGAGAGAGCTGCTATAAATATTTTAGAATATATACGTTCTTTTCCTTTTCCCCTAAGCACCTAGGGAAACACACCTAATAGTTGTATTGCTGGATCAAAGTGTATATACACAGTTTTTATAACTATAAAGTCTTAATATGAAACTCTTAAAAATACATTTCTGATAGGGAAATGCTACTTTGTGCATTCAAGTGTTATCTAGGAAGCAAAGATCAATGAAATCAATGCTTACTACCCTAACATAAAAATCAATAAAAAGAAGTAAAAAATTAATTCCAACATCATTGATTTTGTAATATCAATATATCAGATTATATACTAAAATGAGAAAATGGGTTTTCCTTAAGAGTTTTCATTGATCTTTTAACTTAAGCTTTCTTGCTATATGTTTATTAAGATAGTATAAAATTAAAAAAGAAATGTTTAATATATGTAAGAATTTTGGATCCCCTAAATTCAAATGCAATATGGGAAATCCCATAGTGAACTTGACTTTCTATACTCTTTATCTTATACCTATAAACAATTCAGCTTCAACTCAGTTTTTCTTCATCTTCAATCATTCTTTTATGAGAACAACTTCTTTCTTGTCCTCTTATTTCCAAGGGATTATATGTGTATGACTAATATCTGTATGAGTTTATTAGTTCTATGAGGACTGGGACCCTCTCTTTATCTAAATTTTATATCCCTCCAGTGGCTATTGCAGAACTGGGATTGTGGAATTAGCACAGTCTATTCTAGTAGGCCCTTATAAATGTCTGTTGATTAAAAAACTCAGCTTTATGCAGGTTCAGTTCTCATAGGGCATAATTGTGCTGGATCATTTCTAGAGAGCTGACTGGGCCAGACTTATCTAACTTGACATTAGAAATTCACTTAGGGAACTCCTACTGATTTCTTGGGTTGCCCTGAAAGAGACTCAAACCTTTGCCCTGGAGTCTGAACCTACTTGCTTCTCCCAAAAGGTCCTCTGATACAGAATTTCCCAAAGGCAGAAAGGCTGGACAGCATAAATCAGGATATTTTTTAAATTTCCCTTAGCCCTGTACACCCTGCGATACTCCTGTTAACATATCTTTGTAAACAAAAGCAGTATACCCTCTCACCTTCTCTTCTCTGGTGTGTCCACCTGAAAGATTGGCAAGGATTTAGGGGAAACCAAGGGAGACAAACCAGTTCATCTTCAAGATCATGCTGATAGTCTGGGGTCTAAGGGAGCTCTTTTGAATGAAGAAGCAGCCCTTTTTCTTTTTTTTTTTTTTTCCCTTGTCTCTCAGAACTCCCAAGTCATGCTGTTTATGGAGTAGAACAGGGCTGGTCAGCTCTTTTTAGTAATGTTAGTGAATCACATTCACTGTTCTCTCTCTGACATATTAGGGTACCAGTATCCTATTTCTGACAGTGTGCTGCAAGAAGACCAAAAGTAATTGTATGTGCATGCTGCCTTCTTCAGTATCATTCTTTTTAGTGCTTCACACACTGCTGGTCAAAGGAATGCACTTAGATGTAAATTGACTGACCCACTGCCTTCAGGTAATCTCTGATGAGTTAAAACTTCCATATTGGAATTAAAGGAGCACAAATATTCTTGATCTTTAAACTTGAATAAATGAAAACTTTATTTAGATCAGACTAGTTGAATTGGTAAAATCTTAATTTTGTAGATGAACTGATACAGAAAGATATAGCATCAGAATCATTTATATTTGCACAGATTGATGCATCCTAGCTTTGTAAATGTGGGCAAATTTTTGTAAACCAACAATGCACTGAGAACTCTTAGCTATTTTAATGTTTTTTTTTTTAATGTCAAATAGGTTAGCATTGGCACATGCTTTGTTAAGTGGGTTTTTTCAGATGATACTTCCACTTTTTTTTTTTTTTACAGATACCTTTAATATTATACAAACATCATTTTCCCTATTCTTTCTGGCCTTTTTTTTTCTTCTCTGTAGTTTTCTGTTTGCTAGTTATTTTTCTTTTTTCTCCAGTTATATATATTCTTTCCCACATCATTGCTTTCCATGAGTCCCTCTTTTCCCATTGATATCTGTAAAGAAAATAATGAAGCTAGACTAAATGTGTGCACCTTTCATCCTGCTCTCCAGCTTCCAGTGCACTAGAATGTGTGCATTTGCATGTGTGTGAACACATGTAAAGCTCCTTATGTGCCAGGTCAGTGAGCTTTACCCATTATCCTCTGTCATCCCCTGGTGTTGCTGAGTACAGAGGAAATTCTGCCAACAGAAAGTCTTTCAGCCATTTTATCATCCAAACACCTAAAGCAGTTTGAATCTTGAAAAGCTGAATCTGAGAAAGTAAGCAAGGAAATGCTTTTTTTCTTAAAGTCAGTAAATAATCTAAATAATCATTCCTTTCCATAGAATCAAGGAGGAGAGAAATTGATCCCAGCTTATTAACTAACTGATGCTTAATTAAAAAAAAAAAAAAAAAAAAAAAAAAAGGTCAGGTTTTCCTAAAAAGTGAAACCTCTTAGCCACAGGAACAACTGAAGTCTCTCAGCTTCAATTTCTTTGCCCACTCGATTCTTAACCAAAGCTATGTAGCCTGTACAGCAGCAAATACAAAATGCCTCCTCATGTGCTTATTATTATGTTCAGTTTTCCAGTTAAGCTTTAGACAAGTGAAAATTTAGGTTTAAGTGACTACTTTTGTTCTAGTAGTCTTCTGATGAATTGTTTTTCTCCATATTTGAAGGTGCAGTCATCTTATTTGAGAAGCTTTGTTCATTAACAAAAGGAACCAAAATAAATTCAGCTAGGGTCATAGTGTTTAATTTAATAGTATTACGATAATAAGAACCATAATTAGTTTCAGATTTGCCTTCTTTCCTAGAGGACATGATTTTTAGTTTTTGATGGCTACTTAAGGCATGAGAATGACAGCAAAATTAATGTCATAACCTTTACAGCCTGTTTATGGTTTTCTATGTTGTACCCTAAAGGATTTTGTGGAATAATGTAACATCTAAAATAAACCACTTAGTATGGACAAGTAGAAATTAGGTTAATTGGGTTCGCTTAATCCTCAGCTGGTAGAGCCTTGATCAAGACACCCATTTCATACTTAGAAAAAGTCACTATTTTTCCTTTATGAAATTATCTTTTATACAGTGCATCTACTTCCACTAAATCCTACCTTGATGCCTCCCCAGCATGTGGAATTGACCCTGGCTTAGAAATCTATGTCAGCAGAGTTGAAATTTTCATAGATACTAGCAGACTAGAGTATGGGCCCCTCGTCTTTCATCTGATGACTAGCCTAATTAGTGAGCAAAAGCTCACAATCAGAAAATTAGTAACTTGGTGAAAGAGTTGGTGGAAAAGCCTATTAAAGCCACTCTACTGAGATCTGTATTGGTACCCATGTCACTGAAGCCCTTTACATTTGGTTTGGAGTTTAGAAGATCCCCATATTATTTTATCCAGTTTGTCATATCATTTTCCTACTTCCCAACACCAGTAATAGATTGTGTTGTGTGATATTGATGCAAACTTCCTTTCCCCTGTTCCGTTCCAGCACAGTCCCTTGTAGCTGAGCTCTTGCCGATTACTTTTCCTGTCTCATCTCTAGCCTCTCTGTTGTCCTTTTCTTGAGTCACCAGTCCTTGACATCTGGATCCTGAGGTTTTTCCTCGTTTCATGATATTGTGAGACTGTCAGATGTGGGAATCATACTTTGAATTAGAAGACAAAAAAGAAGCTTAATTGGATGAGAACCTTAAAAGCTTTTGGATAAGTGATTTTTAGAAATTTTGTCAACACAATTTCTGTGGAATGGGAACATTTCTTTTGAGGAAGCTCCATTAGATTAGAAAGCATTGCTGGGACAGTGACCCAGAGTCACACATTATATTATAGAGGCTAGGCTTGAACCCAGGTTTTCTAAGCTCTGATGTCAGCTCTTTCTTCACTACCATGCTGCCTTTCTGTGCAGTGAGATTAAAATCTCAGATCCAGACAAAAACAAGACTCCTCAACCATCATAGTGGCTGTGGTGCTTGGAGTATCACTGAGACAAAGCAGGTGGGATCATGGAGGAGGGCCGGCAAGGCCCTGGAAGGCCAACCAGGCCGGCTGCCTCATTCTCTAAGGGAACAAACTTAAGCTGGGCCCACAAGGGGACTTGTCCCCAGATCACCTGGGGGTTAAGCCCACAGGCAGGATGCTGTGTAGGACTCCTGTTTGTGTCCTTTATCCATCATATGACAGGAACCTGCAGTGTTGCACGTGTTTGTGTGAACTGAACTGCTCTGGGAAAGCTCACCAGGCTTATTCTTGTGAGGTTGTTTCAGGGTCTTTTAAGGGAAGAATGTAAAAAGCATGGAAGCATTTAGTCCTGAAGAAAAGGAACACGAAAGGAATAAGAACTTTAGATTTCCTTTTCTATATAAAATGGTAAATGACAGTCTTTAAATTTTGAGTTTGGCGACCAGCAGGACGATTTCAGAGAGGCCTGGAGAGACTTACATGAACTGATGCTGAGTGAAATGAGCAGAACCAGGAGATCATTATTCATGACAACATAAATACTATATGATGATCAATTCTGATGGACATGGCTCTCTTCAACAATGAAATGTTTCAAACCAGTTCCAGTTGTTCAGTGAAGAAAGCCATATACACCCAGAGAGAGGGATGTGAAATGTGGACCACAACAGAACATTTTCATGCTCTTGATTGATGTTTGCTTGCATTGTGTTTCCTTTATCTGATTTTTCTTTCTTGTAGATATGATTTTTATTGCACGACAATGATGTGTGGAAATATGTATACATATGTTCGATTTGTCAGTTGAATTTAACATAATTAATCGAGTTTAACATAATTAACTTGTAGTGGATATCCTGCCATCTAGGGGAGGGGTAGAGAGTGGGGGGGGGATTTGTAACAGAAAGCTTTCTAAGAGTTAATGTTGAAGAATTACCCATACATATATTTTGCAAATAAAAAATAATAATTAAAAAATAAATAAATAAAATTTGAGTTTGGGATAGGAAATGAAGGGAATCTAAGAACATTGGCTTGACTCACTGAAAATGGATCAAAATGGGAGGGCGACGAGTCAGAGTTTCTTCTGCACTGGGAGTTAAGAGAAACCCCCAACTTCAGTAACATTCTGACAGCAGCTAGAGATATGAGAGGGAAGAGAGTACAGAGGTCAAGATGGTCTTCAGGTCACTCTCTCCTAGTGCTCCTAAATATGTCTCTCCAAGAAGTGTACGCACAGAAGGAAATAAGCAAGAGCCACCATTAATAAAATCAGTCCAATTCTAATGGTAGCAGCCAGACTTGAACAAACTGAATCAAATGATGAATTCTCCCAGAACTTGCATCATGTTTCAGGCAAGGCTTTTCTGCCCCCTACTTTCTTCAGCTAGTTATTCTGAAGTTCTTTCTTATCTTCCTTAAAGAATCTACCCAAAGTACTTGGTGGCCGTCCTCTGGTCCTGAGAATAACAGGGCAACATCTTCTTCAGGTGTTTGTCTGCTTAGTCCTCATTTTTGTTATGTGAAGGAACCACCTTTTTTTGGGGGGGTGGGGATCATATATTTCCTTGATGTCTTTCATATTACTTTTCATTGTGTGAAAAAAAGACTTGCATACTCTGAAAAAAATTATTGGATAATTATCAATAGATTTTAAAGGGGCCAATTATTTGATCCTCACAATATTATGTTATCAATACCTGAAATTGAACTTATTGCTAACAGAAGAACTATGTATTGGGACAGTCAGTACTGATTAACTTATTCCATTAATTCATTTTTATTGATTGATTGGCTGAGGCACTTGGGGTTAAGTGACTTGTTTTTGGAAGTATTGAGTGTCTGAGGCCAGATTTGAACTCAGGTCTTCCTGACTTCAAGGCTGGTCCCCCATCCACTGCACTCTATCCAGCTGCCCTATTCCATTAATTTTAAACTTTGTATTCTCTGGTTTATAAGAATAGAAACAAATGACTTGAAAAAATTTTTAAAAATTTATTTTGATTGTGTCAGTATCACACATATTCCACAATATATATTGTTCAGTAGAATCAGGAAGATCCATTTTTGAATCCTGTTGGAGACACAGTGTGACCCTCACAAGTAGATTAATCTCTCTGCCTCAGTTTTCTCACTTGTAAAATGAGGCTAATAAAAATACTTCTGGGTTGTACTGAGGCTCAAATGAGATAATATAGGAAGTGTTTGCAAACCTTGAATTACTCTACAAATCTCCTCAGCTATTGTTTATGGTCCCTTTCAACTCGTAGATCTTTGGGCCCATTTTCTGATCTAGAGAGTACAAAGTCTTCTAGAATAATGGAGACAGAAGAAGGTCACTAACTAGAGAATCCATAACCCAGGAAGCTAAGCCAGCTACTTCAGCTATATACCTTGTTTGCAAATGTTTTATCTTGTATATCATATACAAGCAAAACAATAGTCCAAAAGGAATCTTTTGGAGATATGCCTAAAAATGTTCCCCTTTATGGAATCAACTGAAATATAATTAGGCCTTTTAACCAAGGAAAACTGTTTTAAAGCTTTTTGATTTCTGAATAATGTTGAAAATCATACTATTTAGAAACAGTTCTCTAGGCTCCCCTTGGTCTTGCTTAAGTGCACTACTGCTGATACATGTACAAAGAACACAGCATGAAGCAGCTAAGTCCTTGAACTACATTTTTTAAAGCTACAAAACTCCATGATTCTAATCTCTTACTAAGAAGATGGATCTTATTGCTTACCTAAAATGGTACAGACTTAATTCTTGACAAATCAATTGGCAAATTTCAGGGGTATTTGCCTACCCTTAGAAGTCCTCCAATAATTCCTTCCCTCACTTTTAACTAATAAAATGTTGCCCTTGTGCAAGTTGAAATGTTCCTACAAATCTCTTTAACCACAATGATACCTGACTGGGAATATAATCTATAAAATCAACAGGAAACAAAGAGTGAACATCTCAAACACTATTAAAATGAATAAGTTGGGTAGATAAGTGGATAAGATTAAGTTGCAACTATAAATCAAAATGTGAAAATCATCCTTTTGATTGAAAACAAAAATTCTTTGCCTTGATTTCAGAATGCGAAGCCATGTAGCATGGGAGGGAGAGGGCCAAGAAAACTCGACTCAAGTCTCACCCACATGCTTCTGAGGCAAGCCAATGGGCTCTCCCCTGCCCTTCAGGATTCAGAATTCTTCTCCATCACCCTACTTTCCATCGACTTCACGTGGCTTCTCTGTGGCATGTTTGCTTCAGGATTTTCTTGACCTGATGCTACTGTGTTCTACAAATCCATGGGTAAATGATGAAAAGCTGGCTCCAGTTGGGGGAAAAAAGTTTTGTTCTCTTAGAACATTCATTGGTTTCTTTTACTTATTTTCTACCCGAAATCATTATTATTAGTCCCTGTGGTAAAATGTACCTGCAATAAACATGAAGTACTACTTTAGGTAAAAAATTAATCTTTAAAAGACTAGCCAAAAATGTTCTTTTTAATAGCCCATGTCTTCATTGCCTTGGTCATTTCTTTAGTGCCTCAGAAAATCTGTATATTTATCTGTGGATGCTGGCCCCACAGCCGTAGACTATAAACATTTGACATGTATTGTGTACCAGACTCTGGGCCAAGTGCTAAGGATACGTGGGCCAAAGGGAGACATATGTCCTGTCCTCAGAGAGCTTGCCTTCTCCCCTTCCCTGGGCCGATGGCTTCCTCCCCCTCCTCCCACTTTCCCTCCCTCCCATCCCCCCCACGGGGGAGATCTCCTGTGAGCTTTCTTAAGTCCGGCTGCTTGTCTTCTCAGCGTGGCTTTTCTTGGGGTCTCTCAGCCACATACTCACCCAGCAGAGACGAGTATGAGAATAGAAGGCACTTTTATTCACCTTCCGTTGCAGAAAGTGTTTTGTCTTGTCTCCTTGGGAGGAAGCGGAGCTGAGGCCACCGAGCCAGCTCAAGCCCAGGACAGACTTTGCTCTGTGTCTCACCATCTTCCTGATCACGCCTGGTGACTTTTAGGCCCGTGGGACAGAATCTGCCCACGTTGTGCTTTATTCAAGGGTCATAGAATTGTGATTGGTTTTGAATCTTAGAAAACTCACAAGAGGAGACGCTTTGTTGGCCAAGTAGTACAGCGATGCCTTGTGTGAACTGAAATGTAGTACCATGGCGGCGTCCATCTCCCCGCCTCCCCAGGTCCTGTCCCACTGTCATCCCTTTCCTCACAATCTTTAATCTCTCCCTATCTAGTGCATCTTTGCCTGATGTCTTTAAAAACAAGTGTCTTCCTTGTGCTTAGAAAAAGCCCTCACCAGAATCTTCTTTCCATTCTAGCAGTTGTCCTGTACCTTTGCTTTCTTTCTCAGGTCAGCTCCTGGAAAAACTGTATTTATTGCCTCTGCTTCCTCTCCTGCCACTGAATTCTAAAGTCTCTGCAATATGCCTTCCAATCTCATCAATCAACTGAAATTGGGGTCCCCCAAATGACCACTGATTCTTTAGGTATGAAATCTAATGGCCTACTCTCAATTCTCATCCCTTTTTTATCTTTCTGTAGTATTTGACATTGTCATGTCATGTGTTTTCTTACGTGTGTTTGTTTATATACACGTTGTCTTCTTGGGGACTTGTACAGTTTAGCCTTTGTACTTATATTCCCAGTACCTGGTATGATCCGAGCACATAGTAGACGCTTAATAAATGCCTGTTGGTCAGTTGATCAGTAACATCCACAACAATTGCTGTCAAGAGCATTATAGATCAAGTAGTGTGTTGAAATTCTGTGTGCTCTGTACTATGATAGCAATTGTAGGATATATAGTATAAGGCGTAGTTCTTGCCTTGATGTAATTTACCATCTGGTCATAGATGAGACGTAAGATACGTGAAATAATTAGAAAGCAATAAAAATAATGCATGACTAAATACTTTATAAAATAGTTATTCAATTGAATTCAATTAAATAGGTAAGTAGCTACTATATTTTTTAATATTTTAAGATTATTTAAATTATTTCAGAACCTTGTATAATAATACCCCATTTTCCCAGAAGTCATGTATGCTGGCACCTCAACTATCCAGAAAAGAGACCTAAGAGTCAGGAAATATGCAAAAAAGAACTGAGGAGCCAAAATAAGGTCGCCGAGTTTGTGTACTAAAAATTCATGCAGTTTGTTCATTGAAGAGCACCTCTGCCTATGTTATACCTTTCTTTAAACCATACAGTGTCTACCTTTTTGCCTACTTAGTAAAGATTATTGTTCTGCAATCTGGTGCCTTCCTATCTATCTGGTCTTATCTCATACTGTTCTTCTCCACAAAGTCTCTGTTATGGTTAAACTTATTTATTTCCCATTTCTTATTTTTCATGCCTTCCTTCTGCTGGGAATGAAAATGATAAAACACTGAAGCATTTAAATCTAAGCATATCAATTTATTAGCAAGGCTAGTAGTTGTATAACAAATCAGATCTAAGACTTCAATAGGTATAAGGACACCATTTGGCAGTTAGCAAAGCATTCTTATAGTCAATAATGAGGAACCATTCAACTTACTCAATCTTGAGTAACATAGGGAGTGTTCTCTTTTGTTTGGTCACAGTTTGACAAATTTTATAGTTATTTCCAGAACATCCTGGAACATTCTTTGTTCAGCCCCATTGTCCCACTTTCCCAGATTATCTCAACATTTTAATTTCCCCATATTTACATGATTATCATTTAAAGGCTTAGCTCACAAAATGGGAAGAATCAAACAAAATGGAGTTAGTTTTGAATTCCACAATTCTTCCTTTTGATCCTTGGGAAATCTATTCCCCATGGATCACTTATCCAACCTGAATTGCATAAGGTTCATTGTATTTTGAACCATCATTAGACATTTAGAAATTAATTTTGAGCAAGTTTTGGTATAATAAGCAATCCAGCATCTAACACTGTCAAAAGACAATTATGCATTCCCAAGATCAATTGGGGAAAGAGAAACACCAGATGATAGTATTAAAATAAAGGCAACAGACATATCTCTTTGATAATGGAGAAGGATTTCACTTTTATGGGAGGGTAGCCAAATGGCTTTTTTTAAAAAAGGTGAAATTCCCCTTTTGATCTACTTTGCAGATAAAATAAAGCAAGAAGTATATCAGGTCACTTTAAGTGTGTTTAAGTTTTCATTTCTTTGTCCACATGTTCAGCCTGAACTGAACTCTTTATATATCCCCACGGTAACTAAGAAAACTCAATAAGCATAAAAACCATGAAACAAGAAATTTGAAGTAGAACAATAAGTTAAAAATAACAGAATCTCCTTGTAACCCACTCCCAATGTCCAATTCAAATCAGCACATTTCATCTTGTATCCAGACATCATATGCAGTCTCTGGAAACATCTTCTCTTGGAAATTCCAGAATAGGTCTCATTCTTAAGAGCATTTTTGAAAGGGTTCCTCCCAGAAAATCTGCTTGAATCTTTGCAGGTGACTTGAAACCAGAGAAGCCAGTCTTTCTACAGTTCTAAGTTACCCAGAGAAATTCCCAGGCAACCCTGATAAAATCTTCCAGTAACAAGACTTAATACAACTTTCTAAATTTAGTTTTCCAGTAATTAGTTCATATGCTAGTCCAGTCCATAAAGCTAGTCCAGACCTTTTGGTTCGTAATAACAGAGCTATAAGAAGTTATATTCATGCAATTTTATATGTAAAAATCTTTTACCTGATTTTGGGAACTTGTTACTAAAACATCTTCAAGCCTTGTATATTCTATTAGAAATATTTGGACATCAGTTTTAAAACAGCCTGAACTATTGCATGTCTCATTTTTCCTTGAGATCTCTGAATTATCAAAATTATTCTCTGATTTTAACCCTTGGAAACCTTCAACTTTGCATTTCCATCCTCTTGTTATGGTACATGGCAGGCCTTAGGGGTTGGGATTTGCTCTTTCAAGGATAGAGTATTAGTATGTATACTCAAATAATTTTACGCTGCAAATTTTTAATTCTAAGAGGTTTTATTTGGTAAATTTTATATCTTGATACAACACTGTAATATTTCTAATGAACATTTCTATACAAGTTTTCCAAATCTTATCTCAAAACCCTTCCTCAGATTTCCCTTTTCAAAAATCTAAAACCTTTATTCACTTTTTCTTTATTTTACTGAATTTTTCCTTTATAATTTACTTTTTATTACACATTTTTATTACACATTCTTAAAAGCTTACAAATGCAAAGTTCATCCTAGTTTCTCTCTAGGTAACTTTATTTCTAGTTCAGTTAAATAAACACCTTTTGTTTACATCACTCACAATTGTCAAGTTGTTCACTGAGACTACTTTCAAACTACATTCAGTTCCTCTTTTCTTTAAAAAGTTTTTCAAACTTCAATTTGGAAATTTATGGTAGAGAATTTACATTTCAGACAAAAATTTAGTTTCTAGTTCGTAATGCTATAAATTTCTACAGACTCCTTATCTGAATTTTCTAACTTGACCAGAGTTAGAAAGGCAGAGAGAGAGAGATTTTCCTTTTTGATGTCTTTGAAAGATCCTTAGAAACATATCCTTTGACTGATCAGGCCACAGGAAGAAGTTAATGAGACAAGATAAAACAGATACATAAATGTACTTGCCAGCAAAGTTTTTCCTTGAAGTTTAATCAGAAAATTAGTGCATGTAGGTTTCTAAAGGCAATCTCTAGGCTTTTCATATGACAAACAGGAGTGAGCCCTTTAAGGAGCAGAGGGAATGACCCTTTAAGAGAGGGCATTCCAGCAAGCCAGTAGTTTATTTGGTATGACCATTCTCAATTTCTGTAATATATCATAATCCAAAGAGCCAAATTCAAGTCAGAATAATTTATTAGTTGAATTCCTTTCTGTGTTAGATCAAATTTGATATAATTTAACAGTGTACTTTTTAGTTATACACAGTTTAACTGAGAACTTTCCCTGATTCTGGGACATGAAAAATTGCTTTTAAGTGGGTTCTTTTCAGTATGCTACTACCAGACTCACCCTTTCCCTATAGAAGGACCCTCTACTTATATAAGGAATAGATTGCACTACCTGTGGAAGGGAAGGATTCTCCTACCTATATAAGGAGTAATATTCCATTTTTCCCTAAAGATCCTTCCCTTAGCTTTATTCCCTTAAGAGACTTTTGCACCAACATGGAGACCAACAGCAATGTGGAAGACTTGCCTTAGCTCGAAGAATTGAGGTGAAGGTTGAGGAAGAGCCAGCTTCTGGGGCAAAAGTCCGTCAGTGCATCCTCGTAAGCTGGTCATCTTGGAGGTTTGGGTCCCTCTCTCAGCCTCCTGGATGGCTTGCCAAGCTGTTGGGAATGGACTTGATAAAGACTAATTAAATCCAAGCATACCAGTTTATTAGCAAGCTTAGCAATTGCATAACAAATTAGGTCCAAGGCCCCCAGTAGGACAAGGATTCCATTTGGCAGTTAACAAAGCATTTCTATTGTCAGGAATGAGGAACCAATTAATTATACAATCAGGAGTAACATAAGAGTGCTCTCATCTGATTGGTCAGAGTTTGACAAATTTTGTAGTTAATTCCTTTTTTTTTTATTAAAAGCTTTTTATTTACAGAACATATGAGTGATTTTTCTACATTGGCCTTTGTAAAACTTTTTTTTTGTTACAAGCTTTTCCCCTCCTCCCCTCACTCCCCACCCTAGATGACAGGTAATCTAATATATGCTAAATATGTTAAATTATGTGACAAATCCAACATATATATAGAGATATACACATATCTCTATATATATACATATCTATATCTATATATATACATATCTATATCTATCTATACACATACATATCTATACAGTTATCTTCCTGCACAAGAAACCTCAGATCTAGAAGGGGGGGGGGGCAACCTAAGAAGGAAAACAAAATGCAATGAAATATTCACAGAAAGCGTTAAAATGCTGTGTTGTGGTCCACACTCAGTTCCCACAGGCCTCTCTCTGGATGTATATGGCTATCTTCATCGCTGAACAATAGGAACTGGTTTGAATCATATCATTGTTGAAGAGAACCATGTCCATCAGAATTGATCAAAGTATAGTCTTGTTGCTGTGTATAATGATCTCCTGGTTCTGCTGATTTCCCTCAGCATCAGTTCATGCAAGTCTCTCCAGGCCTCTCTGAAATTGTCCTGCTGTTCGTTTCTTACAGAACAATAATATTCCATAACATTCATATACCATAATTTATTCAGCCACTCTCCAATTGATGGGCATCCTTTCAGTTTCCAGTTTCTAGCCACTACAAAAAGGGCTGCCACAAACATTCTTGCACATGTGGGTCTCTTTCCCTCCTCTAAGATCTCTTTGGGATATAGGCCCAATAGAAATACTGCTGGGTCAAAGGGTATGCACAGTTTGATAACTTTGAGCATAGCTCCAAGTTGCTCTCCAGAATGGTTGGATCCGTTCATTTTGTAATTATTTCCAAAACATTCTAGAACATTTTGTGGTTGTTACATTTTGTAATCAGCCCCCGTTATCCCCATTTCTTAGATTTGTCTCAACATTTTAATTTCCCCGTAATTATGTAATTTACAGCCAACCAAGGCCTAGGTCACAAAGTGGAAGACAATTACAAAATGGAAAGAACCCAACAAAATGGTTTAGGATCCCACAGTTCCCAGTGTTTTTCCCATGCCTGTGATTCCTCCCCCTTATCTCCTCTTCTAACTTGTCCTTTAGAGGCCAATTTAAAAGCCACTTCTAGGAAGCCTTCCTTAGTCCTATCAGTAATAATCTCCTCCCCACCTTGAATCACACAATTATCTGTGCTTACATTGGTTAGGTATTATTTTATATTAGTTATTTATATATCTCTCAGATTTCTTACTATACTGTAATCTCCAGGATAGCAGTAACTATCTTATCTAAATTTTTCATTTCCTGTGATGTCTACATAACCGTAACAACAATAACTATTAATATTTTTGTAGTGCTTATTATGTACCAGACACAGTGCTAAGCACTTCACAAATATTATTTCACTTGGTTCTCACAACAACCCTGAAAAGTTGGCATTGTGATTATTATTTCTATTTTAGACATTGAGAAAGTGAGACAAAAATTAAATGATTTATCCATGGTCAACACAGCTAGTCAATGTTTGAAGCTGAATTTGAACTCAGATCTTCTTGACTTACAGCCCAGTATTTTATCCACTATGTCATCTAGCTGCTGTATGGATGGTATGCACCCATTAAGTTTTTCTTAATAATTGTTGAGTTGAATTAATTCATAGCCTAAACGCAGCTATCTGACACATAATTCTAATATGCTTAAGTTATGAAATTTCTCAGTCCATTAGAACTATCAAATTAGAGAATGAGGTTGTCGGAAGCTATCATGCTGACAGCCCGACACTTCCGAGCTGAGACAAATTATAAAAAGCAGACAAAGAACTCTTCCAAACATAGCAATCTGCACTTTAGTATACATACCTCAGTGAGTTCTGAACACATCATTGAATTATAGCACAATATAATCCTTAACACTCATGAGATGATATTTAGCCATCTGGAAGAAGTTAGGTTAGAAAGATATTAGAATTTAGAAAGGAATAGTTAACATTTTTAAAGTTTGAATGTTTAAAGGCGGAAGCTTATCTGACAAACATATTAACCTGTTATGCAGGCAAATGAAGTAGTGGTGTTATTTTTTTTTTCTCTTTCATAGTTTTTTGTGAAGTTTCTACCAATACTTGTCAAGACTCCTAGTAACTGTGTATAAAAAAGTTATTCTTGAAATTTTTAAAATGAAGCAAATATGATTCTAAGCTAGAATTCTTTCTCAACTGAAGTTTTCTAGATGCGTCAGCAGATCCTTAAAATGTATGACATTTACTCAAAGATATGGTGTCAGCAGAAGATAATGCACTTGTTTCAATCTAACTTCAGCTTTTAGAAATTCCATTGGCATTGAGCCTTGTATAAAAATGGCCCTTTCTGAAGACTTTTAAATTTAGAATATTGAACTAATAATGAGTGCATTTGAATTAAATGCCAGTAAGTGTCTCTAGAATGATGTGTATTTGAGTTAATAAATTCAGAAAGGAAATTCCAAATAATTGAGCAGTACAGTTTGACACTAATTATTAACAAAAAATAAAGTATGTTTTGATAAGTGCTTCTCAGGTCTTTCTTCTCTCTAAATAGTCAAATTCAGATCAATTTTGATATATTTGAAAAATCTCAAAGCTAGGACCTCAGCCAGTCAATAACTATTTATTAAGCACCTACTATGCATTGTGCAAAGTGCAAAGTGAAAAACATTTCTTGTTCTCATGGGGGTGATAATCTAATGTGGGAGACAACATGCAGCATGTGTATAAGCAAGTTGTGCACAGGATAAATTGGAAAGAATTAACAGAATAACTCGGAAATGGGTACTTCATGAATTGTCTACTTTGGAATAAAATCTAAGTCTAGATCTTCTTAGGATAAGATAGGTCATTCAAAAATATATATACAGGTTAGATTATTCATATAAAAGGAAATTAAGTTCTGAGAAAATCAGATGGATTCTCAATTGATTATTAGGTACATGATATCAAATTGTGGAGAAGCAGATTTCAGCTTAACATAAGGAAAAACTACTTAGCACTCAATGACCAAAGATTGAAGATTACCCAGACAAGCTGTGGATTCCCTCTCACAAAAGATCTTTAAACAAAGGCTGAGTGTTTACTTGTTGGCAGAAGAGATTCCTGAACAAGCGAAGGTCTTAAGTTTTCTTGGGTCATCCATGGTTATCTACTAGAATCTTAAAATATTCTTTGTAGTATATTCTGAGGAAAATGTCTGGGACTTAATTTGCAAATTTTAAAGTACTCCATAAATATTAGCTGTTTAGGGTAGGTATTTGAATGGACCTGTCACCTGCTAACTGGTTGCTCATTAGTCCTGTTTTCACATAGTTATTGCTATTCAAATTTCTGACCAATTGCTTTTGTTGGCATAAAATATTGAAGGAGTCCTCACAAGTTCCTCTTGGGTAATTAGTATATAAGGTCATTGTAGCTTTACAGAAAGCTGTTTTAAAGTGTACTCTTTGTTGAGTGTTAGGGAAGTGACAGTATTCAACGGATATACAAAACGCTAATTGGTTTTGGCAAGTTAATTTTTTTTTAAGAGGTTTTGAAATAAACTTACAAATACTGATTTGCATCTTAAATATTTCTCTGGAATAAGGGCAAAAATTGCAAGAAGCTATTTTTAAATGAAACTGATAACATCTTTCTTGATTTATCAGTTATTCATAAATTTATAAAAATTAATTCATTGGGCAGGCTGATTTCCATGGCTGAATACCCATTGCCTTTCATGAACAAATATTTTCAGTAATGAATTTCCTACAAGTAGAAAAGTAGACTCTTCCAACATGAATAAATATGCATTTCATATGTGGCATGTATTAAAGATCATGGTTTACATAAATATATTTTGTGAGTGTCGATAATTGGATTTTCCTTTTAATTATCAATAAACATTTATTTAGAATTTGCTGCCAGATACTGAGCTAGGCTCTGGGGATACAAAGACAACAGTTGTTGACTTCAAAGAATTTACATTTTATTGATATTAGCAACATTTAGCAGATATAGTATGTGTATATGCATGTGTGTGCATGTGTATGTGCATAGATGTTCCCAATGTTCCAAAAGTCTGTGCAGTTTAAGCTATTAAATGTTTTGAATCAAAGTGAAATGAATGTTTAAACATATAAATAGTGACTAAAGAAAGGTGTGTTTCATCTGACCAACATAATGATCAACTAAAAGTCCAGGCAACTGATGATAAACATATAGCCACTTCCTGATAGAGAATTAAGGATCTTAGGTTGCAGATGAAAACATATTTTTTGGATATGGCCAATACAGGAATTTGTTTTGATTGACTGAATATTATTTATGAGGGTTTTCTTTTTCAGTGAAAAGAGGGAAAAGGTTAGAGGTAGAGAATAGATTTTTGTTACTTGAAAAGAACAAAAAAAATTTAAATAGTAGGTTTATTATTTGTATCTTATCAAAATATCTTCAAATAGTTCCCATGCTTTCATATCTACAACCCTCTGAGTTCTGGAATAATTGATTTTCTTTATAGCAATTGGAGATCAAGTATAATATGACATTTGATATCTAGAGAATTTGTAAAGCATTATGTCCTGCTTATTTATGGGGTGCTTAAGGTGACACAACATTGTTATGTCCTTTTTAATGCCTAAGATGCACTACATACAGAAGGTTAAGTAGTCTCAGAATAGGAAGAGGCCTTTGAAATAATTTAATTCCAACTATCACTTCATGCAGGAATCTCACCACATCATCCCTTCAGTGGAATGTGTTTGGAGTCAGAGAAAAGAAATTTATATTCTAGCACTCTCTCCTACTACTTACCTGTATGACCTTGGACATGGCACTTAAACTCTCTGGGCCTCAGCTTCTTCATTTATAAAATTGAAATAGTTAGACTAGATGACATCCTCATTTTCTTCTAGCTCTAAATCTGAAATCTAATGAGCTCAGTTTCTAGGAAGCTATTTTTTCTTTTGAACCAAAATTTGCCTCACTATAAATTTTCTGCAGTTTGACTTGGTATCCAGAATTGCACAGAATACAGTTTGTTCCTCTTCTATATAAATTATTTTATTTGTCTGTTTATTAAAGATGTGTTCCACAGCACTGACCAACATCTTTGGCAAGAATATATTTACATGTTAAACAAAGTTATCTCTATCCTCAGGCCTGACTTATTTTCTCTGCTATTTTTACCTGAGAGATTTTTAGTCTGAAAAGATCCTTCATCATCATATCTTCTCTCCCCCCCCCCAAACAGTAGAATCTTAACATCTCAGTTAGTGACTCAATTTTAGAGACTTTTCCATCTTGTTTTGTAGCAAGAGCCAAGATTCAAACTCAAGATTTTTATTCTTCTTTAGTACATGTGTGTTCTCCTTAAGGAAACCTTTGAGAATTCATATGTTCTTCTCACAAATATTTTATCTAATCTTTGTTTGTATTTGAAGTGTGGAAGGGGTGAAAGTACTGTTCATGATCTTTTTCATTCTTTTGAAATGTTCCTTTTTTTGAGAGACCTTGAGACTCAAAGCTTGAGTAATTATACAATTCTACATGATGTGTAGAAATGTATAACATGACAATTCTTCAAATGTTTGAAGATAATAATCAGCACCCAAGTTTGTTCTCTTATCCTTAAGTGACATTCCCAGATCCATCACTTTTTGGTTGACTTCCCTGGACACACTGTTGTTTATCAGCATCCCTCTTAAAACATAGTGACCAAAGCATAGAACTCCAGGTATGGTCTTATTTCCTTCTTTGTTCTGGAAGATAAATTGATATTAATTTGCCTAACAGGAAAGGTATCATCTGTGCTCAGTTTCTGTGTACTGTGTCAGGGAAAGTAGTCCCTTCATTCTTTGAAAGAATTTCTAGATCTCCCTTTTTCCTGAATTCTCTACCATCTTCACTGCCAACCATCCCATTGCTTTCCACCCAAACCCTGTCATTTCCAGCCAGCTACATTTTTTTTAATTGTCAATTTCCCTCAGTTCTCTTCTACTACTGCATTCTTCTCTATCCCCTATTTCTTTCCAATGCCTTTAAAAAAAGGGATTTTTTTATATCATCAGAGCTTCTCCCACTGAGCTGTCCCATATAACAAATAATATTTTAAATAAAAGATAGAAAAAATGATAAAAAGTAGTAAAATTAGTAAGTTTTTTGAAAAAAAATCTAAAAATTTATGTGGTAGACAGCCCTTATGGACATATCTTCTCGGGAGAGTTGAGATGAATGTCTTCTCATTTCTCTTCTTTGAAGCCATGATATTTAAGTGTAATTTTTCTTTTCTTTTCTTTTTTCTTTTTTTTTTTTTTTGAAGACTAATGAATTTATTTTATTTTTTTCTTGCTTCAAATTTTTCTTTTTTTATTATTAAAACATTTTATTTGCAAAACATATGTATGAGTAATTCTTCAACATTAACCCTTATAAAGCTTTCTGTTACAAAATTTCCCCCCTACTCCCCACCCCTCCCCTAGATGGCAGGAAATCCACTATATGTTAATTATGTCAAAATTAAGTGTAATTTTTCAACATTCATTTTTGTTTTTTTCTTTGTGTTTGTTTTTAACATTTCCATTGTTGGTAGCTTATATATATTGTTTTCTTGGCCATGCTTCATTCTGCATCAAATTACACCAGTCTTTCCAGACTTCTCTCTACTCATACTCATTTTTCAGAATATGGCAATATTTTGCTACATGAATGTGCTACAGTTTTAGTCATTTCTCCATAAATGGGCATCTTTGTTTTCAGTTCTTTGCTATCACCAAAATGCTGTTATGCATCCTTCAGTGTGTATGAGGTCTGTCTTCTTATCAGTGATCTTCTTTGGGTAGAGAGTTGGTTGGTTTCTGTTTGTTTTTGACATCACTATGTTGGAGTCAGGACACAGTGCATCAGACTGTGGCTGCTCGGAATGCTCTGCCACAGTCGGACACAAAAGTTCCCTAGGAACGTCGTGGGGGGAAGGGGGGAGATTCTCGGGTTTCTTCTGAGCTACTTCAGTTCTGCTTTGCTCACAGAGCACGGCACCTTCTCTGGTGAGGGCATGCCATGCTGGGCAGTCCTGGGCCAGTGTTTCCCATGTCATGCAGTCAATTCTAAAGTTCTTAGGGGAGACCTTGAGGGTGTCCTTGTACCGCTTTTTCTGACCACCAGCCGGGCACTTGCCCTGTGTGAGTTCTCTATAAAATGTATTTTTTGACAAGCGTGCATGTGGCATTCCAGCAGTGTGCCAGCCCAGTGGAGTTGTGCTCTCTGCAGCTTGGCAGAGAGGTACCTTGGAGAGAGGTACTCAGTGTCTGGTCCTGCCAGGTGATCTTCAGAAGCTTCTAAGACAATTCCCATGGAAGTGATTCCGTTTCCTGGCCTGGCCCCGGCACACTGTCCAGGTTTCACAGGCGGTCAGCACAGTGGTTCTCAGACCCCCAGTTTGGTGCTCATTCTAATCCTCTCCTCTCTCCTGCTTTCCTTTGGAGCCTCCCAAACACTGAGCTAGCTCTGGCAATGCATGTGTCAATCTGTTAATGTGGACATCCCTGAAAAGTATGCTGCCAGGGTAAGTGAACTTATCCACAGCATTCTGTCCCTGATGGTTCCACACCTGGATGCTGCGGTACTGGCTAATGGAGGACCTGTGTCTTCTTGGTGTTAATTGTTAAGCCAGACTTAGCACAAGCAGCAGAGAACTGATCCATGCTTTGTTGCATCTCAGCATTTCAGAGGCTGCACTGAAACAATCATCTCAAACAAAAGATCATGAGCCAACACTCCTTCCACTTTAGTCTTAGCTGGTAGCCTTTTCCATCTGAAGAATTTGTCATCAGAATGGTAGCTGACCCTGATGCCATGTTCATCCTCATGTCTGACAACATGGCTGAAAACATCATGCTAAAAAGCATGGGAGCAAATACAGCCTTGTTTCATTCCACTGATGACTGGGAAAGTATAAGAACATTGTCCATTATACAGAACCCAGGTGAGCACGGCACCGTGAGATTGATGTACAATGTGATGAAATTCTCTGGGCAACCAAATTTTAACATAATTTTCTATAAAAACTGATAGCATCAAAGGCCTTGGTCAAATCTACAGATGTTGTGTGCAGACCTCTGTTCTGCTCCTTGTATTCTCCTGGAGTTGTCAAGGTAGAAGATACCATATCAATTGCTTCTTGGCCCTTCTGTAGCCACACTGACTCTCAGATAGATGACCTTCTTCCAAATGTAGGATCAACCTATTAAGCAGGACTCTGGCAAGAGTATTGCCAGCCCTTTATCCCAAAGAGATCTTAAAATAAGAAAAGGGCCTCACATGTGCAAGAATGTTTGTGGCAGCCCTTTTTATAGTGGCTAGAAACTGGAAACTGAAGGGATGCCCATCAATTGGAGAGTGGCTGAACAAATTATGGTATATGAATGTTATGGAATATTATTGTTCTGTAAGAAACGGCCAGCAGGATGATTTCAGAGAGGCCTGGAGAGACTTGCATGAACTGATGCTGAGCGAAATGAGCAGAACCAAGAGATCATTGTACACGGCAACAACAATACTATATGACGATCAATTCTGATGGACATGGCTCTCTTCAACAATGAAATGTTTCAAACCAGTTCTAATTGTTCGGTGAAGAGAGCCATATACACCCAGAGAGAGGGACATGAGATATGGACTACAACATATCATTTTCATGCTCTCTATCGATGTTTGCTTACATTATGTTTTCCTTCTCAGGTTTGGTTTTGTTTTGTTTTTTCTTGTAGGTATGATTTTTCTTTACAGCAAGATAACTGTATAAATATGTATACATATATTTGATTTGTCATGTATTTTAATATAATTAACATGTATTAAACTACCTGCCATGTAGGGGAGGAGGTGGAGGGAAAGAGGAAAAAATTTGTAACAGAAAGCTTTGCAAAGGTCAATGTTGAAAAGTTACCCATACATATGTTTTGCAAATAAAAAGCTTTAATTAAAAAAAAAAAAGTCATTGCCAGCATTGACTAAGAGAAAGGTCCTCCTATGATTGTTACAGGACAGTTTACTCCCTTTATCTTTAGAGAGACTAACAGTGGAATGGACATTTTAGTCATTTTATTTGTATAATTCTAAATTGTTTTCCAAAATAACCAAAATTATATATAATAATGCACTCATGTGTCTGTTTTCCTGCAACCCCTCCTTCATTGACTTTTTTTTTTTTTGTCTTTGTCAGATTGCTGTCAGATTTCACCAGTCTAAGGTGAAACCTTAGTTTGGTTTGGTTTTGTATTCCTTTTCTTGTTTAGTGATTTGGAGTATTCTTTGATGAGGTTTTTAGTAGTTTTGTATTTCTTCTTTTGAGAATTATTTATTCATATTCTTTGACTTACCAGTGCCTTCTTAAACTAAGGATCACATTGAGTTATGTTTCTCCCCCCTCCAGGAGTTAGTTCTGGCCTTTTCTAGTCTATACCTGCTTATTGTATGTGTTTTAAAGATTGAAGGTTTTAAGTATATTGACACAAAATACTAAATTTTTTATTGGAAGAAAAAAATAAAAATATTGCACCTATTTCTCTAACTGTGTCAAATATGTATGAGAATATATGCTAGATAGTGAAAACTTTTATCAGGTCCTATTGCATGGGTATTTATTGCTTTGTCTCCAAACTTAAAATTTCTGTGGTATTTTGCCCATGGTGCTTTAGAATTAAACTCAGCAGTGGGATCCCAGTAGAAACAATGTATGTTCAGTTTATATTCTCAATAGATGCTAAGTTAGAAGCATTATCTTAATATGGAGAGAATTAAGAGATACCCAAATCACATCTTTTATTTCATGTTCTCTTTAAATCCTCTAATTAAAATTCTGTATATCATGACATTTTTTTTTGAATGGCAATGGGTTGGTACCATACTTTTTTGACTTGGATGGATGGATAAACATATAAAACATTTATTAAATGGTTACTGTATGTTAGGCCTTGTTTCAGCCACCTGGGCTACAAATGTAATCAAGTGAGACAGTCTCTGCCCTCAAGGTTCTTACATTTTAATGGGGGAAAAAGAGCACATTAGAGGAGGCTGGAATATGGAGAGGTGACAGCATAGCATATAGTTGAAAGCACAGATGGAAGTGTGGTGGAGGTCTAGTTGTAGGCAAAATTAGCTAAGTTGACCTGTTAGGGTCCAGTGTGGATCTAGGGGAACAGTCAACTTTTAGGTGGAAAACAGATAGAAAATGGTAGTAGTGAAGACCCTGTAGCCTGGAGATTGCTGGGAGGCAAATAGACCCATGAAAATAATAGTCAGATATCCAAGTAGGAATTGATTTGTAGCCATTGTGAAATGAAATTATTATCTCAATCCAGGCTCTTGTGATTAGAAAAAAGAAAAGTACTAAGAATAATAAGCTTGAGTTAGGTTTGCAGAAAGTGATTTTCCTTTTACTTCTTAAATTATTTTATTCCACTTCATATTTAGGGACATTGGCAGGTAGCATAAAGTTGGACTGGCTTCTGCTTTGCAGTAACTGTCCTAGAAATAAATGAAAGATTTCTATTTCCAGCATCATCAAACTGTCATTTTCCTCAAGCAACCAATTCACTCAATTTTCATTTTTAATCAACTATGTTTAAATTTGGTATATTAACCAAAATTAAAAATAAGCATGTAAGAATGATTTATAAAGAGCAGTGTATTAGCTCTTGCTATAATTGATGGCATGAACAGTCTGCATTCTTAAATTTTTCCTCCTTTTTGATAGATTTTACTAATGCACTTTGCACTGATCCAAGTAAGGCAAGTCAGGTTATAATTATCTGGAACTTTTTGTATGGTGCTTAGGAACAAAAGGCTGCCTACATGCTGACAAAGGATTGTATTTTTTTTTAATGTAAAACATTTCCATATTAATCATTTTGTACAAGAAGACTCGAAAGAAAGTGAAAATAGCATGCTTCAGTCTGTAGTCAATCAATATTAAATCTTTCTTTGGAGGTGGGTAACATGCTTCATCATTAGTCCTTTTGGATTGTCTTGGATCACTCAATTGCCAAAAATAGCTAAGCTATTCAGTTCTTCATCAAACAGTATAGTTACTGTGTACAATATTCTCCTGGTTCTGTTCACTTCACTATGCATTAGTTCATATAAGTCTCTCTGGATTTTTCTGAAATCGTCCTCATCATTTCTTACAGCACAATAATATTCTGTTATAATCATATTACCATAGTTTGTTTAGCCATTCTCCAGTTGATGGCTATCCCTTTGATTTTTATTTCTTGGCTATCACGAAAAGAGCTACTATATTTTTGTATAAATGGGTACTTTTCCCTTTTTTTAAAATTTTTTTTATGTCTTTGGGATATATAGACTTAGTAGTAGTAATCCTGGATCAAAGGATCACAGTTTCAGAACCCTTTGGGCATAGTTCCAAATTGCTCTCCAGAATGGTTGAATCAATTCACAATTCCATCTGTAGTGCATCAGTGTCCCAATTTTCCCACTTTTTCTCTAACATATAACATTTTTCTTTTTTGTCACATTAGGTTCTCTCATAGGTATGAAGTGGTACCTCAAGAGTTGTTTGTATTTCTCTGACAAATAGTGATTTAGAGAATTTTTTCACATAACTATAAATAGCTTTGATTTTTTTGTTTGAAAACTGTTCATCTTTTGACCATTTATCAATTATCAATGACTTTTATTTTTATAAACTTGACTCTGTTCTCTGTATATTTGAGAAGTGAAGCCTTTATCAGAGACACTTGTTGCAGATATTGTATTTATTAAGGTGTGTCAGCATGTTGACTTTGCTTGAGTGATGTTTGTAAAACACTCAGAGTGAAGCAGCTATTTATTACATTATTCTTTTATATGTGATATTTATAAAATAAATTCTATTTTCCATCAGAGTCAGAAAATAGAAGTTTCTGGTTGAAAAGACATCTCATTCAATAAGCTCTCATTGTATATACTGTATGTTAAGGTATATACCGCCCTCCTATTCAATTCTAGTCTCCAGTCATTGTCTAATTGGAGTGTTTGTCCAAGATTTATATGATGATGAGAAAACTTTTAGGTTGTTCATCCAGTTGAATATTATAGCCTAAATCATAGGCAGTCTTTATCTACATAATTTTTCTATATTAATAGTTAGGCCAAACCATTTTGAATAATTGTGAGTCTCAGTGGAAGGCCCTGCAATGTTCTGGGCTTGATGCAATCAGTAAAATGACATCTGCAGAAAAGAACATATGGGGGACTTATCCTTTTATGGGTAATACGTTTTCAATTTGTATTCTGCACTATATTACAATGATTATCTTTGGCTACTATCCATCTCCTTGTTTTGTCTCACTTGATTTTAATAATTAGAGTGTCATTGAATAAGATTTTTCATATCTTATCATTCAAGGAATCTTCTATAATTTTGACATGTGCATGGATTGCTTTTGGAAAAATTTAATAATCCAGAGCTTCTCTCTGAAACAAAGACCCACCTTTAACAGTAGTATTCTTCTGGTATTGATATATGTCTGCAAGTCATAGAACTCTCCAGTCTGTGAAGAAGTTGAGGACCAGTCATATGGTAGTGAAGGAGCAGTGTGAGTGGACTAGAACACATTACAGATAAGCAGTTATGTAGGAGAAATGATACAAAGAATACCTTCAAAAAAAGATATGCATAACCATGACCAGAAAAAAGCATGTGATAGGTCACATAGCCAGAATGAGTAATAATTGATTTACAGCTCCTCTACTTTGTTGGTATGCCTTCAACCTAATTTCTCTTAACAATATTTTTATTGTTGTGTTTTGTTATTATATCATATTACTTTCTCTTGTTATTTTGCCACCTAGTAAGACTTCTGTAATAACAAAGATTAAAATAGAAAAAATTAGTAGTATCCCTGCAATATTTTGAAAACTTAAGAAAGGCTCACAGTAAGTTGGGCAGATTCTCAATGGTGAATTTAATACAGTGCATGTCTGAGAATCACACAAGGTGGTAAGTATGAATGAATTGTATTCTATATTCTTGGAAAGAATACCCACATCAATGAAATCACAGATGCATTGGGGCATGTGTGTCCTAGCTTGTCTACCCCAATTCTACCATATCTTCAGTTGATAGAGCTCATTTTCAGTGGAAAAATAAACTTTTAATCTGGTCCCTGAAATTGTATTATTACTAAATAAGGGACATGAAAGAGATTATGACCAGAAGTCTGGTCATATAGGTAGATTTAAGGATAATTTATAGACAGCCAATGTACTTTATTGGTATTTTAAGACATGTAGGAGGAAGCTTCTGGCATCAGAGTGGACCCTTGCTGAGGATTTTTGGGAGGATGTAGACAAGCACAGGCTGCATAAGTCAGGATGGATTGTGCTTTTTTTCATTGTAGAATACCGCCATAGTTGAGATTACAAGGCCATATAAAAATCAAAAGTATTTTAAATTCTATAAGATTAAAAGAAAACTACATTGCAGGATTATGTGTTGGTTTATTTATTTATTTTTTTAATTAACTTGCTTAGTTTGGATGTCAGGGTAAAGAGGTAAGTTAAGAGAAAAACCCCTGTAGAGGCTGTAGCAGCAAAAACATTTCTTATATTTTATCCAATCAGATATTAACAGGGGTCCCATTAATGTGATAACCAATATTGTTATTTGATCAAAAAACATGTGATATTCATGCTAGTAGCTGAGGTTTTTGAGTTTAAAAGGGAACTGAAATTGTATTCAGCACTCACTCTCACTCTGTAGGACACTGAATAAGGCTTAGCAAAGTAACATTGCCAGCAGGCTATGAGTCCTGAGGGAAACCAACAGCAACAGCTGCTTGTATGAGAAGCAAGTCCTAGTGGTCACAACAGAAGGTGGGAAGTAGTCCTTGGCACCAGGCCTACAGTTCTATCCAAAGACTAGATACCCCAATCTGGAGAGAACTGTATGTCCCTGTAGTCAGTTTGCTTGTCTAGGAAATTCTTATGGAGTCGAAAGAAGGAATAATTGCGAATTTCCAAGTTCATGTTACTGCAGGGTCTACTCCCAAAGAAAATTTGTTAGAATAGACTGTACTGGGAATTTTCTTCCTTATAAGGGGAGATAACATTTGACTAACACTATGGCTTATCTAGGGGCCTAAAGAAGTGAGAACTACATGCTTAGCCGCAAGAGGAGTCTTGTGTGGGGAAATATCAACCCTCTCCATTCACTTAAGTCTCCTACTAAAATAATGAAGAGTTGAAGTCTCTGTCTATTATTTGACATAGTAAAAGAATAAAGTATTTCATGTAAATGGATGTTTCAGATAACCTACATTGAACACTTTTAGAATATTTTAAGACTATAATTAATGGCAATTTTTGAGAAATGTATTATATAATTCCTCCACTTTTGCAGGGAATGTATTGAATATAAACTTTTTTTAAAAAAATGAATGTCATTATTATACTGTGATTTAGTAGTAGTATCATCAAAAGTTGAGTTGTGTAAAATAAATCATACTAGACAAAAATTTTTTCAGTTAACATGTTTGTCACCTCCCGTTTTCAGTTATAGATAGAATTATTGTTTTATGTATGTATGTTTGCATGTATGTATGTATATGTGTATATACTTGGTAGCAGCTCACTTTCCCTTTTTTCCCAATCCTCCCACTGTAATTTGCTTGATTAGAAATCTCAGTTAGCCATTTTGTTATATTTGTTTGTAAAGTGAGCATCAGTAGGTTGATTTTGTCCATGAAGAAAAGTGCATGGGCTATGTTCCAGTAACTGAAGTTGCTGAAAATTTGACCTCTAAGTAAGTGGGGTGTTACTATATACTTAACACTGATATTATGCTGAACACATAGATTACATATACATTATATAGATAAAACATTAATATTTCAGAAGGTATCGTTATAAACATTGTTGATTGGTGTGCAAAAGTGCAGTTTATCAAGAAGTCAATTAAAATGTTGGATATCAGAGATACTCTATGTTAAAGAGAAACAAATTTACCTTGTTATATATTGAGAACTAAGTGTACTGCTCAATTGTCTATTAATTTATGATTATTCTTCCATTTATTAAAAATTTAGAAGTCCCCAAAATTTGTTTTATAAAAATAGGAGAAAATAAATATTGCATTAAAATTTGTTTATAGTACATGTTAAATTATTTTCTAATGTTTATGATGTTTCTAATGTTTGTTTTTCTTTCTTTTTTTTAAGGAAAGCTATTCTTGGAGACAAAAGTCACAATGGAGAATTCTTTATTGGCACCTCCAAAAGATCAAGGTAAGATAAAACATGAGCTACAATGGTGATTTAAATCATTAAATTTTATATAATATATCACTGTATATATACTGCATATGTTAACATATTATTATATTATACCTTAAATTTATTAATTTAATACAATTTTCCAATTACTCTACAATCATGCACTCAGCATAGTGTCTTCTGCAGAGAATAGTTGAACTGAATTGAATTTTTCAAAATAACTTTTTAAATTTTTTGTCATTTTCAACATGAGAAACACCAACAAATATGAATGGTTCTATATATAAAGAGGGACAGCACACAAAGATTATAAATGAAATCACAAATTTAGATTATATACAATTTTGTTTTTAAAAATATAAATTTAGCACATTAGCTTAAAGGGTGTTTTGTTTCTCTGTATTTTCCTCTGAAATTCTTTTTCTTCTGTGCTTTAAGAAAACACCTTCAATTACTATTCTCTTTCCTATTTTCCCCTTTTTTGGCATTACAATCTCTAATAATTATTCTTTTTTATCAAAATATCCCCCAAATTAAAATAATACAAAATGAAATCCTCCCTTATAACAAATCAGCATAATCAAACTGAAAATATATGTCATTCTGTACCTTAAGTCTAGTACTTCTCTATCATTGCCCCTCTGGAATAAGTTTTGATAATTGCATTGATTGCAAATTATTTTTCTTTATCATTTTGTAGTCTTTGTATAAATTGCTTTACTCACTTCACTCTGCATCATCTTATATCAGTTTTCTCAGGTTTTTCTCAATCATTTCACTTTCTTATGGCATAGTAATAATTCTGTTTCGATTGAAGGAAGCTATGGAGGGTGCCCAATTCTTTGCCATGTCACAAAGTACTGCTGTTATAAATATTTTTGTGCATGTGAGTCTATCTCTTCGTTAATCTTTTTGGGGTAGGGATTAGAACAGATATAGTTGAAAAAGTACTTTGTAGAATAAAGCAGAATATACTTTATACTCAATCATTATGGTACAAAGATAGATTGTTCCAAGGTAGAATAGAACAATTCTTGGCCAGGATTCAGGAGACATGAGTTCCAGTCCTATTTTGGCCACTAACTTTGTCTACAGTGAGTCATATTTATCACTTTGTTTATAAAATGAGGAAATTGAGCTAACACTTAGGAGAAGAAAATAATTACATGAAGTCTTGCCAATAATTTTACTTTATTTTCTATATGAATCCCTTGAACAGAAGATTAAAACTGGTTCAGAATGTAGAGAATAAGATCTGAATTTGAGTTAAAAGAGAAGTGAAAAATTCACAGAGAAAACTTCTAAGTTCAGCTGAACCAAGTTAAAATGTAAATGGGAGATATTTAACAAAATAAATAAAAAATATAATACCACTTAAATAGTTAATTTGTAGTTTTCTAAGTCAATATGCTACCTGCAGGAATCCATTTCTATTTTGAGTTTAATATTACTAGTTTAAATATAGGAATGAAGAACTCTCAACTAAGGATAAAGTATATGTGTGTGCATATATATATATATATATATATATATATATATATATATATAAAATGAAGGCTGATAGAATGCGCATTTGCACAAAATTTATGACATCATTGCCAATTCTAATAGAACAGAGTAGCGTGGAAAGAAAAGTATCATAGAGAGAATTAATAACACATGGGAGATAACTTCTAAGAAAATAGTAATAAAATACATAGCCTTAGATGTCTAATCACAAATATATAAATTATATTGTGTGTCCTGATGTGAGGAGACGAGTTTGACTTCAGAGATATCACTTAGACTTGAATTGAATGTAAGGGATGGGATGTAAACCTAGAATGTGGTTATTCAAAAGAAATCAATTTATAAAAATAACAGTGGATTAATTGTATGTATCAAGAAGACATATTTATGTGTGCAAACTTAGTAGCCCAAGGTAAGGAGCATGATGAGGCAAATATTCATAAGGGTTAACAGAGAAAGAAACAGAGGTAGATTCTGTGAAGGAAGCTAAAGTCCACCTACACTGAGGAAGAATTAGATGAAGAATCTGGGGAAGAGAGTACTAATCTGGCATTGAAGCATACTATTATAACAATATGGGATTTAAATTACTCAGACATCAGCTAACACTTTCAGGCTGCCCAAAGCCAACCTGATAAATTCTTGATTTGATTTATTGATGATTTCATTTCCCCAAAAATAGAATAAGTGATGAGAGAACTAACTGTTCTTTTCAATCTGGTTCAGATCAACGAAGAGAAATTGGTAAATGAAGTAGACATAATAAGAATCTTAGGATAAAGTTATTATTCAGTGTAGAATTTGTAATACAGGAGGAGAAAGCTGAGAAATACACTTTGGTCTTCCAGACTGAGAAGAACACATTACAAAGGTTTTAGTTTACATCAGATTCCATAACCTAAAAATCTCAAAAAGAGGGAAATACTGAAGAGGAAGAAAAAAATACTGATATGCAAACATAAAAGACTGATCAACCAACTTAGATTTTTAAAGAATAAGTGTAGGAGATGGAACAAGGGAGATCACAGAACATGAAAACAGAAGAGTCTGAGATGAACTAAGACAAAAGTTTTATTTGTAGCTCTGTGGAGAGATGGAAGAACAGTAAGGAGAGAAGTAGGAAAGATGGATTAGGAAGGAATCATAGAGTGAAAGGATTGAACTGGAAAGGACCAAATTAAATTGGATGAGAGGCAGTCAGAACCCAAGATAAATAAGAAGATTTTAAGAGAGCACTTAACTACCCTTGTTGAGATTGTCACCAATTCCAAATGAACTATCTAAGGGAATTGAAAGAGTTGGCAAGTGTAATTGGGCAGTAACTAGCTGGCAGTTATTCTAAAAGTTCATGAAAAGGTTCATGAGAAAAGGTCAAATGTTACCCTGATCTTCAAAGACGTGGAGAGAGTAGAGTTTGTAAATGAAGTGGGGAAGATGACTTTAAAATTCTAGAACATATAATTAAAGGGATGATCTGTGAACGGGTTTGGAACTAGAAGAGACTTAGGATCCTGTAGTCCAGTCCCTTGATTGTAGAGAAGAAGAAGCAGACACTCAAAGGTCCACAGGCCCCAGAGCCAAATTCAAGCCCAGATCTGACTCAAAGGGTGACACCATTCCCCTTTACAGCAGAAACCACCGAGAACCACCACTAGCACAGGTCACGCCAAGCCAGCTCCATTCCCTTTCTTTTGATAAGGTTCCTTAGATCAGGGAAGTGTCTTGGATTCTTGAAGACCTTTGACAAAGCACCTGCCTGTCCCTGGAGGCAGGAGAAGAAAGGTTAGCCTAGGGATGGCGCAGTTAGTGCAGACAGGATGGCTGATGGCCAGCCCCCCTGCCGAGAAGGTGCCCTGGAAACGGCTCTGGAGGTCTGTCCCTCTGGTAATGATATTTGTGTATTCTCCCTGCTGTTAGATTGTAAACTCCTTGAGGGCCCGGGCTTTCTTCTATTTCTTTTTTGCATCCCCCATACTTAACAAAGTATCGGATACAAAATCAGTGCTTAATATCTATTGATTTATTGTGATCTGACTTGTATCTTAAATGTGCTATTAGGCAGGATGAAAATCCTTGAGATAACAGCACTGTGATAATGATCTACAGTGCTATTAATTAATAGCTTTATTAAATTTAAAATTACACTGAGACTTGGGATATTCTCTCTATAGAGTTTCAGATCAAGGTCTTGGGAAGGCATATATTAGCTAGCCATTAAGATTTGAATTCCTTATGGAAGTCAAAAATGGGCCATTTGATGGTGCCAAATTCTTTGGTGGTGAGAATTTTATTTTCTGGGTCTTTAGTAGTCATGGCTGCTAAGAAGGAAGGAGTTACATCCCTGGCAGAAGTAACTGACTGATCATATCTCCACAGAGATAGAATCTTTAAAGTTTTCAAAGCACTTTGCCCACAAGAAGTAGGCAGTGAGTACTATTATTACAACTATGGCTCTAGGACATTAACTAACCCACCAAGGTCCCAGAACTAAGATGTGTCTGAAGTAGGTTTTGAACCAAGGTCTCCTGACTCAGCCCAGTATTTTCTCTTGACTAACTAATATGAAAATGGGTTGGTTAAATTTTACTGGCTGGGCCTAGTATATGCTACCTTGAATTCACCAGTCACCTCCCCTGCTCTTGTCTTACTCCTAGTCATTGCCTCCTGACCATACTTCAGAAGTGATAATGATCTAGCATAAGAGGCTGAACAATTTCTTGCACTACAGAGCCCTGTTACTCTTTTGGGAATGGACTCAGCCATTTGCACAATTGAAAGAGGCTCTTAGTTTTCAGCTGATCAGAGAAAGCCACAGAGGTAAACAGCATAGGAAAGAACCTCACTCTAGTGTCACCTCTATCCACACTGCCTGTGTTACTTGGGACAAGATGCTTTTCGTCTTTGTGCTTCAGTTTCCTCATCTATAAAATGAGGAGGTTAGACCAGATTTTTTTGAGATCCTGGTTAGCTTTGAATCTATGATCCTGTGGTCTAGAATTTGTTTATTTGTCAAGAGATACTACTCACTTCGGTATGTGCTACGTGATAATGAAACTATTTGTAGAGGTTTGGGGAAACTGCCTGCATCTTAGTATTCACTGATAAACATTTTTAACATTTTTATCCTGACCATTGGTATTTTTGATCATTGGCAATGAATATTTTTTTTGGATTGGGGTGGGTGGAATTTGCTTTATTTTTTGTGTGGAAGGGAGATGGGGGATGTTATTCTTTAATACCAATTTATTCTTTCATATATTTTCATATAAAGTCCATATGAAAACACTATTTTTCATGGACTAATGCCATTCTTGGATTTTGATCCCACGAAAGGCCTTAAATCCCATTATATAAAGAGCAAAATTTTCACATGAATTTCATGGATAAATTGACCATTTTTAGTGAGTTCTCCTTAACACCTTAATGATGGAAATGTTTTCCAATATTATAACTATTGAAATGCCATTTCATGTTGTTGGCTTGTTGTGGTGCTCACAGAATGCCAAATAATAAATATGCACCCTTAAAAAAAAAAAAAAGATACTCCCAAAGTTAAAATGACAAGAATGAGTAGAGATCCATAATTCATCAGGAAAAACTTATCTTAAATCAATTCCATTTTAAAAATTGAAAACATAAAGGTGTTGAAAACATAGAGGTGTTGAAAACATTCCTGATGATCAGTTAATGTTTCCGGTGTTTGAATCACTCCAATTTTTGCAACTTTAAAAAAAGATACTCCTCGGACATGGAAGCCGAATATATATATCAATGTCAGTGTAGCCATTTGGCAACAGAAACTTCAATTAACCATGTAAATATATTTCATAGCATCACATCTCCCTTTGTCAGAACCCCCTGCTGTCTTTATATCATTAACATAAGTGCAGGTGCAAATATCATTGATGTACTTTGATAGAAAGCAGTTGGAGACATTTCACTGTGGGACACAACACTTTCAGATTGTGTACATCTGTTCAAATAATGTATCCAACCCCAGTGACATGAATGCAGGGATAAAAACATCTGCCCCTGAGACCATTTGCCATACAACAGATGCTTACATCTTTATTTATGCAGATGGTTTGTGTGATGAGTTGTGCAGTGATGAAAGCAAAAAGGTTTGACAGCAATATTTAAAATGTTGCTGGGTCCAAAAATATAACTTAGCTGTCTTTTTTGTTTGTTTGTAAAAGTCTAATACCAGTAGGAACAGAAATCCATAAATCTACTTATGTTTTTAGTACAGTAAAACATATTGTTCTTGGCTTTAAGTAAATTGGCATCACAGTTCCTAAACACTTAACGCAGACGTCTTAGAATGGAAATTCTAGTGTATTATGTGACAGCTTACAAAGAGCACTCAGGTGATGTGGAAAGTACATTTCAAAATCAATTTTGAATGCATTTTAAGTCATGCTTAAGACAATGCTCAAGAATTTGAATTAATTTAGAAATGTTTTATATTTTACTATGATGATACTTTGAAATGTTGGGCAAAAATAGAAATGGCATTTGTTTGAACAAAACAGGTAAAATACGCTAGGGAGTATGAATTCAGCTGGAGTTTTTAAAAAATGAAATTTCATCACAACTTTCTGGTGGACTGAATATTTGTGAGGTTTATCAGGCTTTTCATGATTTAATCTGTATTTTAGCACTTAGCTACTAGTAATGCTCTAGCTGACTGATAAGAAATTTGTTGTTATAATTTAGCATTTTATTAATACTTTAGATTTTCAAAGCTCTATCCTATTGATTAATTGATGATCATGTTTTGTTTTATTTTTACAAATGTAAAAAACAGAAAACAACACAGCAATTCATACACATGGACTTTAGTTCCTATTCTCATTCACAGAGATAGGTTTTGGCATAAATAGTAGGATTTAGTATGTCAGAAGAGGAAAGAATCTTAATTGACTCTAATTCTTTTAGAGAGAAAAAAAAGCTCAGAGAAATAATTTGATGACTTGCTCAAGAACCTGCAGTATTTGTGGTCAGAGATCTGTCTTTAGGGAAGATGAGAAGTTGATAGACAGGTATTGCCATTTTTACATATTTATAAATATGGAAAGTGCTAGGAATCATAAAAATCATTTAAAACTTAGGTTGTTAAATTCTCATTATCATGAGTTTGTGTGTGTGTGTGTGTGTGTGTGTGTGTGTGTGTGTGTTTTCACCACTTTGATATCTTTTGTGGCTATTTTCAGTGTTTTATTCTTTAGTTAAGTCTTCCAAACTGTATCCACTACTCAAAGTTCTCATTACTCATGCACTGTTATATAATTTGCCTACTTCTAATGATTAGCTTGAGGTTATTATTGGTTGGACCATAGTAGGTTAAAATAGTTCCTGCATATTCCCCCCCTCACCCAAATTACATTCTAAGAGAGTCATAAGCAGTCATTTTGAAATTGATATTCAAAGTATTATTTCACCAATGAAGTACCTTCATAAGAACAAGGATATTGATCCCATAAAACTTACAGGTAGACATCATTCATGGTGACACTCCAAGTGATATATTATTCCACATTGTTTAAGATTATTATCAACCACAGAAATGTTCAAGGATATCTTCTTTTATCATTTAAAATTTCTCAAGAAGATGTACAGTGACAAAGAATGACTCAGAACATCAGTAAGGGCCCTAAGGATCTAAGCTTCCAGTGAAAAGTTATTCTCATTTCTGTTTAAGATTGTGTATGCCATAAAGCAGGTGTCTTTTTATCTTTTCTTCATTCACTGAGAAACATTCTTGTTCTTGAGTGTCTGTGTTCCACTGTATTATTTGTGTTAATTACTGTTGCAGTAGGGATTATAAAAGGCTCCCCATGATTCACCATTTTATGTGAATGGTGGTTAGGGAGGACCTCACCCCAAAAAGGACTCGAGAACGTTGATCCTGAGGGATGAATTACATAGTGCTGAGGAATTCCCAGCCAGTGTGTACAGCCCCCTGAGTTGTCACTTGGGTGCCACTGAGGCTACAAATGCTAATTCACAGAAATTGTGAAAGTCATCCAAAAAAACCAGTGGAAAAACCATAGTGTTTTCTCCCGGTTTGTCTTTTCTGATGGCCTTTTGTTTCTGCCTAAGAGAAGAGGAAGGTTCCTATCTTCCAAGAGATTGAAGAGTTAATTCTTACACATTCTGGAACATATATGTGAGATTAGACATTCCTCTCTACCAGACTTGACAGAAGTCATCAGGAGAATGAACTCAAAGGAAAAGTTATCAAGGCAGAGTTCAAAGATATAAGAACCCAAAATGTGCCCTGCAGCTTTGAGACCAACTCATGATTATATTTGTTCTAGCTGCCATGGTTCCATAAAGGAAATCTGTATTCAACCATGTGAAATCAATTTAGGCAATTTTTACAGAAAACATTGTCCCAGAGCAAATGCACAAAATGTTCAGTACTGGATGCTTAACTTTGCTTTTTCTTTGTCATTTACTTTATTGCCTCAACATTGGTAGGGTTTTCTGAATGTTGGATAGATGGGACTTTCTAAGGAAACCTACATACAGGAATGCACATTTGCAAAACAGGTGGGTTAAAGGTTGATTATTTCCATATTTCTATACTTATAGAACATGGAAATGCCTTATTTTACAAAAGCATCCATAGCTTCCCCTAGCAAGTTTGTATACACAGACCATTAAGTATGATTGAGAAGCCTGAGCAAGAAAGTTTTAAAGGTTAAAATGTCAAATAACTGTAAACTGAATGGAAATCAGATTTCCCCAAAATTATATTAATTTTTAAAATACACTGCAATTTTTAAAGTTAATTTTCCTCCCAGTTTTTCATAGTCATTATCTATGTGAAGTCAAACACACCTATATTTGAAATAGTTATTCATCAATAAGAATATATTCCAGATATTAGATTTTATATTGTCTGTTCTGTTTTTTAAATTTTCTAATCTGTACTAGATTGTGCTCAGAATCCTGGTATTTTAACCATGGCAAGAACTTCAGCTCTTTTGGTGTGTTTTTAAAGTTGGGTAGATTTCTGTTGACTGTGCCATAACACTGAAACCCAAGTATTTCTGTTTACACCATGAATCTGATTTTCATCTTTCTCAAATTCCTACTTGTGCCTGTGATATTTGATACTGAGTTTTTTCAAGTGCTATTTAGGAGTAAAAGGTGATAGCCCAGACTAAGATGGAATAACTCATTTTAATGTGCAAAATGAAAGGTAATGTTTCAGATTACCCTTCCCCAGTTTCTTGTCTTAGGAGCTTTGTACAATTGCCTGAAGCACTTCTGCAGGTGGTGCTTTTGAGCCTACAAAACCTACTGAGAAAGAACGAAGCCAGCAAGCCCTGCTGCCTCAGCAGATACCAGAAACTTGTGCTGGAATGAGAGCATCACAAGCATTTGTATTAAGTATAATGACTTGATAAAACCAGCCAGCCATCAGCGACAGAGATTGATGTATGTTGACTCTCAGCTTTTTTAAGTCTTCTCAGTTCAACCATTTGATTAGAGTTCTGGATGTGACTATTTACAACTGATAGAATAAGGTTAGAGTGGATTCATTTTTTGAAAAATTCATTCTTAGTGTACATTAGTTGTTTCTTGTGTAGGTCATTTGTCCTATCAGCTCTCCCAGTAGGTGATTGGGATGTTGTAGGAGATAGCATGGTGGGATGGGAGGAGCACTGGAGCCGATTTTGAATCCCTAGTGACGGGTAAATCACCTGATGTTTCCTGCCAGTAAAGCCTCTATGAGCCTTGCTGGCCTCTGGCTCTATCCCTGTGATGCAGATGATTCTCCAAGAAGCAGTCTTCCTTTTCAGTGGGTATCATAAGAAATTCCTGCATTGCCTTGAGTGTGCTATAGCTGACTTTTGTTAAAGAGGTGATTTGCTTTCTTTGTCTTTAATAGTTCCAACTCATGGCATTTAGAGCTGGAAAGCACCTTATAGACCACCTGGCCTAATATCTTCATTTTACAGAGGAAGCCTATTAAGGTGAAGTAGCTTATGCCAGATAAACTGATGGGCCATAATTTGACCCCAGCTCCTCTGATTCCAGCCCATGATTCTTTCGAGCAAACTCTACTGCTTAATTGGAAACCATTTAGTTACAGGTAATTTTGAACAAGAGCAACTGAAATAAGAAAAAAATTTCCCAGAAACTAAGAATTTTAAAATGCAGTAACTTTAAAAATAGGGAGCTGGGGGTGGAGAGGTTGGGCAGAGTGAGGAAGGTGGTTCAGGAAATTAGAAACTTATTATTTAATGTACTTTAAAATACAGTAAAACAATAATAGTTTATAGTTCTCAACCTTTTCATTTCAGTCATTACTTGTAGGGCCCCAAAAGACCAATTCGGTTATTTGAATGAAAAGAAACCACATTTTATTGGATTAGTCTTTTTTCTCCTTACTATTAATATCTTAGGTAATTGGCTCTGAAAGCCTTCTCTAAAGGTTGCAGGAGCCCTTTTTGATAATGTAACTATCTAATTTGTTTGGTTTTGTGGGATATTTGATGATTCATTGCCCCACATTTTCCCCACATATTTTGACCTAGTTTAAATCTCTCTAAATAATTTTCTTAGAAATACACTGGAGACTGTGCAACGCCAGTTTCAGGGCATGTTGCACTAAGGGTTGCTTTAGCTTCCTCTACATAATAACAGCACTCCCTGGGTTGAACTAGCCCCAGGACAAGTCCGAAGGCTACCATATTGGGAAGGTGCCATGTGGGAATGGACCACTGCCCAGCCCAGACTCCTCTCCCTCTGGGCCCTCAGGACGGTATAAGATATCCCCAGTGTCCTCCCCACCATAGTTTCCAGCCAGTGTCTTGGCAGAGGAATTTGCATGGCCTCTTGAACCTTGGCTCCTTCCCCTTGGTAGAGCAAACAACTGGCTTCCATGAAGGGTCCACAAGCCTGCAGTTGCCTCACAATGAGTTCCTTCCTTGTTTGCCACATGCCCCCAGATTACCATCCCTCCTCAGCTTTATCCCAAGAAAGCCATTGCTGAAACTGCCAAACTTGATCACCTGGATCAGTGGGGGGGCAGCCTGCCAGGGTGGCTGGAGAGCTGCTCTGAGAGACTGAAGGACAGAGATCCAGGTTACCAGTGGCAAGCCATTTAGATGCTCAGTGCCTTAGGCAGAAAACCAACCAGTTTGGGTGGACTTTCTTGCCTGTCTCAATATCACTACCATTATTCAGACTACTTTTAGTTTGCTTTTAATTTCTGGCCACCTGTTGGTCTCTGGGTAGACTTGTGATGCTCATTCTATCCACATTATCGGGTTCATTATCATGAAGGGGAGAGGTCGAGAGGATGTAAGCAAGGCCCTTTGGTAGTTCTTTGTGCCCACCCTGAACTGAAGGGGTTGGGATGCCCCTGGTGGGAATGGAAAGGGGAATGCGGGAACCTGCCTTGTTTGCAGAGCAGCAGGTTTGTCACAAAGGAGAATGGTTCCTTGGAGGCTCAGGCTATCCCCTCTGAGGGCTCAGAAATTACACATAGCTCCTGAGCCACAGGAGACAAAAGGAAGCTTGGGTCTCTCGTCAGCTGTTTCACCAGACCCTGTGCGTGGTCATCCGGCAGCTGCTTGTTGGCAGACAGTCTGAGAAGGGTTTCCCAGGCAGCCCCTGGGGCAGCGGGTGAGCAGCCCCCCCATGCCTGGTTGTGGGATTGGAACACAGCATTACGTCAGGCTCCCTTGGGAGACAAGGCACTTCTTTAGCTTGGATTTGGGGGTTTTTTAACTGTAGTCAGTTTTAATCAAAGGCCATCTTGGGAAATAGCTTAAATCCAAGTTTGAACTTAATAAGAAGCAGGCAAGTGAGAGGGGGAGCAGGAATGGCAGTAAAAATTTAAATGAATAAAACCTTAGCCTTTGGCTCCTGAGTAAAGTTATAGCTCCATGGGGCCTTCATTTTTTGGTTTGGGGAACAACTGCAAAGGCAGGGGTATCTCTTCTGGCCTCCTTTCAGCTCAGTCTTTAGACTCAACCACAGCCTCTAGCATAATAGGCAGAGGGTCTGGGCTCAAAGGGAAAGGAGGGAGCTCTCTGGACTCCTCACAGGATTGCTTATGCAGAGGGTGGGCATTTGCTAAATATTTGTTGGATTCTCTTAGCTTTCAATGGCTTGTACGGTTTTCATGCACAATGGATAAAGAGCTGGGCCAGGAGGCAGGAAGACCCAAATTTAAATTGTTCCAAACTCTTCCTAGCTATGTGACTTTGGGCAAATTATATAAACTTTCTGAACCTCAGTTTCCTTATTGATAAAATGAGGATAATAATAGCACCTACTTCATATGTTTTCTAAGTAGTTTTAGAAAACAATTTTATCCCACCCCCTCTTTACCTTCCACTTTTAATCAGGAAAGAGGTAGGTCTGCAAATACTTTCCAATAAAAATATATCTTGTATTCAGTGAACAGAACTAGAATAGTCAAAGCAAAATCTATCTGTCTATCTCTGTATATCAGGAGCTAGAGGCAACTGTCATTTTCAAATCATATTTATGTAATCAACCAATTGATTTACTGATTTTACAGGACCTATCTATACTCATTTATACTGACTTTGAAAAGAAAAGGAGAAGCTTAGTAAAATCTTTTTTCCCTCACTTGTCCTCATTTTTTTAAGATGTAAATTGAAGGATGCAGCCAAGACCCTAGGGTCTTGTCCCTATTAGAATTGGAAGGGACCTCAAAAGTCATGTAATCCAGTCCTCCTCATTATTGGGAATTGAAACCCAGGCTGCTAACGTGAGGTACTCAGTGATGAGCTCTAGAATTCTTCCCATTTGTAATGGCAGTCCATAGCTGGGGGGATAGGAGAGATAGTCACCTTCTTCAGTTTTTTGTTTTCTGTTTTTCCTCTAAATTTCAAAAGTGGTTTTGCATTTTAGAATTGAAAAGCATTTTGTAATTTGCAATTCTACATCATTTTACAGTGTTTCTCTATTTTGGCTCAGGAAAAAGAACACTTTACTTCAAAAACTCTTCCCAAAATTATTCATCATGCTCCTTAGTGGTCAGATATATATATATGTATGTATATATATGTATATATACATATACATATATATGTATATATATACATATACATATTTATATACACATTTATGTTACCTTTCAGAAAACTGAAAACTTTTTGACATTTTTTTAAAAAATTCAATTTAGAAATTAGTGTTGCTAACCATTTGATTTCATTGTTAAATTTCATTGTTAAATTGAATAGTTATTTTTATGTTAAACTTCATTTGTTTTTCCTCATGAAAGATAAATTATTAGGCTTTGAGAGGCAGATAATATGTCAGTTTTCAGGCTCTTGACAAAGAGCATCATTTTTTAAGTCCCTTGATTCAGTTTACAATTCTGTTAAAAAAGAAAAAAAAAAACCTTTTTTAAAGAAAAACTGCCAAAAAAAACTTTTCTAGTAAGAATATACTACATTGCAGAGGTTAGGGGCATAGTGTCCCCTGTGATCTGGAAAATTCATGTAAATTTTTTGACTCTCCCTTTGTGCCAGAGAAGAAGTCTGAATTATCATGGCATTAGGAGATAAAATACGTTAATATCATATAATACTAAGCATATATTTTATACATTTGAGTTTCTAAGCTTTCTCTGTGTTATCTGCTAGCTTCCAGTGTGGATTCTGAAAAACTTCCCCAAATTATCATTTAATATCTTATGCTGATCCCCAATATATTCAGACTGTGATGGGAAAGGTCATAATGTGGAAGAGAGAGCTGTACTAAGCACATATTCTGTGCTGAATACAGGGGATATAGAAATACAAGTGCAGATAGTGTCTGTCTTCAAGGAGTTTACCTTCTAACTGGGGAGACATGGAGGGTATAGCTGGAGTGGGGGTTGATTCTTCTGGTTTTGAAAGAACATTGAGGAGTGAGTTCATAAAGGAGTGGTTAGGCCTACTGTTTCTAGGATCAGTGACAGAATTGATTTGATTATAATTTTAAGAACTGGAAGGGAAAATGGAGAGACTTGTATGGGGCTGGGGCAGTTGGCAGCTTGTGTTATAATAGATGAAGCTGACAATTATTCAAAAAGAATAACAGCTTGGGGGATTCCTAAGGGCTTTGGATCTAGTAGATTAATAATCCATTATAAAGGTACTGCTCAAAACTTTGAATTTCCAATTTTGTGAGATAATAATGGCATCTATTTACTTAAGGGCTTAAAGGCCTTTTCTAGTCCCCGAAGAGCTGCTGCTTCCCCCAAGAGTCTTGACATCTGGGCCTGTTCTACAGAATGGGAAATTGTAATGACCTCCATTATTTGATCTGTGATCACCCAAAAAGGGGGTGAAATGTGTTGGCAAAGTAAGCTGTCAGAGTCATGGGTAGGCATTTCCCCAGTACTTAAATTCATTTTTTTTTTTATCAGTTAAGACTAGTAACTTGGGAGATCTGAGCTTTTTAAGAGCACTTGGTACATAAGCTAATATTTTTATCTACTACCAGTGATCAATTGTTGCTTCAATTCCCAATACATTGACCTTTACAAACATTGGGCAGATGGGGAAAATAGAGAAGGCCCTGTGTGCACATGTTCACAAGCCAATAAGACATCCCTTTTTCTTTTGTCTGAAATGGGGGCCAGGCATCTTTCTCTCATTTCAGTCCTGTAACTTGTTAACAATAAATAGGAAGTCAGGTATGAACCAGAAACAGAGAAGGAGCAGAGACCCTTATGGAGAGGGGAAAGAGCACCGAATTTGGAGTTCTGGGCATTGAGCCACTTCTACCTACATGACCTTGGACAAATCACTTAGCTCCTCTGCATCTGTTTTCTTATCTAAAAAATGAGGGTGAGGTGTAATAGATGACTGTCCTTTGTTGCCTTCAGATATCTATTTCCACATCCTATTGCCATACTCGAGGTTAGTTATTAAATGACTGCCAGTTGTTTACTAAGTCCTAGCTATAAACTAGTGATCTCAAAAAGGCTGACTTTGAGGCCCAGGGTAGTCCATGACATCCCTCCCCCGGACAGTTTCAGGGCTTTTTTGCAATACAATTACACAAACCTCTCACCCATTCTCCCCCTTTCCTGTGCCTGAC
>JAJPUD010000202.1:125978-139269 GCA_023553655.1 Myrmecobius fasciatus | reverse complement strand
CAGTAAGTCCCAGCCCAAGCCTAACTTGGTCATTGTTTGGGTCCTGATTGGCTCAGAGTGAGGATAAATAGCAATTGTTTCTGTTTTGGCCAAAAACCCTGAGGGTCTTCCCCTTTCAGATTGGATTTGTTTTTTCTTGGTAAAAGAAGCCATTCTTTTTCTTAATTCTTACCTAGCCTTTAATCACTGAATGGTGAATGAATGATGAAAACTGCATCAGTCAAATTGAGATCTGTTAGAAACCTTAGCTTAAAAAGCCAAGGTCTTCCAGTGCATCCAGGGCCATTTCCATTCATCCTGTTCTATAATTGGCCTCTGGACCCAGATGACTCCGAAGGAGATTGTGAGGTTCGTGACTTTGCCCAGCTCTCCCTCACTTAATTCACTTGCAAGTCACAATGTCACCCTTCTGATGACATGGTCTCCCTTCAAGCAGGAAGTCCAAACAAGGAACAAGTACTGGTGATATCAGTGTACTACTTCTGCTGTCCATCTGTGGTTTCTAATTCTGGATCACTTTTTCCCACACTCTCCCCCTTAGGAATTAAAATTCATTGATTTAAGTTTCAAAATCATTGGTCAGGACATTTTCTGGCATTAAGTTGTTTGAAGACCAGATCTCTAAGGGAAACATATCCCACAGATTCTATGAAAGGAGAATCTCTCTGGACTTGTGAACCCTATAATAGGGAGTTCAGGGTTATGGATTCTCTACTAACATCTGTGTTCTGAATATAAAGACTAAATATAAATTGCACGCCAGTTTCACTAAATGTGCCAACTTATAACTTGTATGCAATGATAGAACTCTCAAAAGGAACTATAATTCATAAAAGGAAAAAAATTTCTAATCTCACGTGAGAGTCAGTAAGTAGAAGTAATGAGCTCCAGAAATAAAAGTTTTGTCTGCTTGTGAATATCCTTTAAAAAAAATAAGAAAAACACAGACCACTGAGGCCATGTAAAAATATGTCTTTCTAAATAAAATGCCCTCAACATTTTCCATAAAGAAGCAAGGAGGTCATTGTAAGGCCAGTTACCCAAATGTGGATGTTGATTCTTCCAAGTCAGCAAAATATATAAATATAAAATTCACATTTGGGAACAAAAATTGTCTTGCTTTGTAGCCAAATAGCTTTCTGCCAATGTAACCAACCCCAAATTTCTTGAGTGTGGGATTTTTCTTCTGGAGTGAATGGCTAATGTCTGTTAAAACAGGTTCCCAAGTTTCTGAAAATCAAATTGAAGACTTGAAAAGTTCTAGATCCCTCATCAGGGCCATCAGCAATATTTGCTGCTTTCCTACCCCACTGTTTAACTACTCTGCTTTCCTGATTGTGGTAACTAATGGTACCCATTTTGATAGCAAGTCCTTTTCCCTTTCCTTCTTAGAGGTAGAAGGTAGATGGTGATCCAATCTCACTGAAGTTAGGTGAATCCTGGGAAGACAGGTCAAGGAGAGCTTTGTGTGGGTATCTCTTTGGTGGGAGTGGAGGAAAGGTGTGGGGAAGGCTGCATTCTCTGACTCAATCTTGCCAGTATTCTGGAGACCCATTTCTATCCCAGTTTCTCTATATAATTTTCGTACTCTGGAGTATGCCTCTTGTCTGTTTTCTAGGCAGTCAGCTGTAGAGTTGTTTCAATTAAAACTGCTGCATTTCTCCACATATGAAGTGCTAGGATGGCCTGCTAATTTAAGTTCTTTCAAAATAAGATTTCATAACTAATTTTTCCCACCCTATTAGCAGAATTCATTTTATTGAAGTCTGTCTATTAGGTCAGTATCAATAGCAAGCAATTGATCAGCAAACTTATATTAAGCATGTATTTTATGCCAAGTACTGTTCTAGGCAATGGAGATAAAGTCACAAATAAACAACCTTTCCCTCAAAGAGCTTCCTCGCTATAAGGCAGTGATGTCCAAAGTAGGACAAATGCCTCCCAGGAGATATACAAGACAATTCACTGGGCTATGGGAAGAAAATTTTAGAATTTCTATCTATATTTAGCTTTAATTATGTGAACTAAATAAATTTCTTTTGATAAATACTTTATTGCTATTAAAAAAATTAAGTTTTACTAATATTTATTATATGAATTAACACTGGCACTCTCCTTTGGTCTAATTGTCATACTATCATGTAGCCAAAGTATTCCAAAGGAAAACTAGAATTTCCATCATATTGAAGAGTTAACAGAGGCATCCTCATCCACTTATTTGCTTTCAGCATAACACAATATATTGCATTTAAACATGCCCCATAAAGTGGGTTTAAAGTTTTTAACAGATTTTTCAACCTACTTAAAATTCTTCCATATGGAAAACTTCAATGGGTTTTGAACCCATTTGTTAAATATATAAAAACACGATATGTTCTGAAAGAACGGCTGTTTGACATCAGAGAAGATGGAAATTTACTAACAAAATTCCAATAGAAACCTTTGCATAATTGTTGGTGGAGCTGTGAACGGATACAGCCATTCTGGAGAACAATTTGGAGCTATGCTCAAAAAGTTATCAAACTGTGCATACCCTTTGACCCAGCAGCATTTCTATTGGGCTTATATCCCAAAGAAATCATAAAGGAAGGAAAAGGCCCCACATGTGCAAGAATGTTTGTGGCAGCCCTTTTTGTAGTGGCTAGAAACTGGAAATTGAATAGATGCCCTTCAATTGGAGAATGGCTGAATAAATTATGGTATATGAATACTATGGAATATTATTGTTCTGTAAGAAATGACCAGCAAGATGATTTCAGAGAGGCCTGGAGAGACTTGCATGAATTGATGCTAAGTGAAATGAGCAGAACCAGGAGATCATTATACATGGCAACAACAGTACTATTTGACGATTAATTCTGATGGACATGGCTCTCTTCAACAATGAAATGTTTCAAACCACCTCCAATTGTTCACTGAAGAAAGCCATATACACCCAGAGAGAGGGATGCGAAATGTGGACCACAACATAACATTCTCATACTCCTTGATTGATGTTTGCTTACATTGTGTTTCCTTTATCTGATATATCGTTTGTGTAGATAAGATTTTTCTTGCACAACAATAAGTTTGGAAATATGTATACATATATTTGATTTGCCAATATTTTAACATAATTAACATGTAGTGGATATCCTGCCATCTAGGGGAGGGGTGGGGAGTTGGGGGGAAAAATTTGTAACGGAAAGCTATGTAAGGGTTATTGTTGAAGAATTACCCACACATATGTTATGCAAATAAAATAAAATTAAAAAAAAAGAATAAAAAAATTAATTAATTAATTAATTAATAAAAAAAAGAAACCTTTGCATAATTGGTGGATAGGACTAAAAAATGAGCATCATGATTAAATGGAGCTGACCACTGGGATTGACAGGTCTTTGTGAGGCATCTTTTCAGATGTAACAGCCATTTTAAAAAAGTACCAAATGAACTGAACTGACAACCAGCCCTTGTAATTACTATATGAAAAAGTGTTAAAGCAAAAATGTCAGCAATGTTAATGTATATTCTGCTCTCACAAAAATTTTTATCAGTAATATTTTATTGAAAGCATAAATATTTTTATTAATAAAATGAAATGATTAATCAAAATATTGTCAATGTCATCTTCATTTCATTAATTTTTATGTCTTTTTGTGCATTTTCTAATGTATATAACATACTAATGCAAAAGTATAGGTTACAGTTTCTAAATAAATATACTTATGTTATTGGTATATGCTCAGAAAACTTTTAGAGAGAACTATGAACAATCAAGAAACTTTAAAGACCACTATTATAGAGGAAACAATATGTGGGCAAATTAAATATATTCATAATAAACGTACATAAAATATTTATAAAAGAAATTGAAGGTAATTTTGAAGGAGAGGCACCAGAAACTGGAGAGATTAAGATATAAATCATGTAAAAGGGTACATTTGAGCTCAACTTTGCTGTTTTAAATGCAATTCAAAAGTGAATTTATAGGCATTTATAATCATGTCTTTCCTACAGCACACTTTCCCCTTACTGAACAATAAAAACCACAAATAAAACTTTCTTTATCAACATCCATTGTCCAGAAAAAAACAATATTCCCACACTGGCCATACCTGAATATGCAACTTTCTGTCTGTCTGTCTCCATTTTAAGTTCATTGCCTCTGTGTCAGGAGGTGAGTTGTGAGTTTGACATTCAGTCTTCTGGAATGGGCTTATCATTGCACTGATCAGAGTTCTAAAGTCTTTCAAAGTTGTTTTTCTATATGATATTGTGATATAAATTGTTTTTCTATTCCATCACTCTTCATCAGATCATAGTGTTCTTCCCCATTTTCCTTGAAACTATTTTGTCATTTCTATGGCATCATTATAGTCTGTTATGTTAACCATTCCCATATAGGTGAACAGCCCTTAATTTACAATTTTTGGTTACCATGAAAAGAAACTACTATAAATATTTTTGTACAGAGAAGTCCTTTTCCTCTTTTCATTATCTCTTTGGGAGTATTGGTCTAATGCTTGGATAGTTAGGTCAGAGAATATGCACAGTTTGGTGACTTTTTGATTCAATTCTAAAACACTTTCTAGAATGGCTTGGACCTATTCACATGAGCAGAATTTTGAGGGAAACTAAGACATGTGATGTGCATGTGCAAAGATGGGGAGATAAGAGATGGAATTGTTTTGTGTAAGGAGCTGCATGATGACTGATTTGACAAGATTTAAGAGTGTGTAAATGGGGGTGTGTATAATAAGGTTGGAAAGACAAATCAGACTAGGTTTTAAAAGATTTGAAATGCAAGGAGTTTGTGTGTATTTCTGAGGTAAAAGGGAGTCACTGTTTTTTATTGAGCAAAGAAATGAAATTTTGATTACAGTATGGTAACCCACTAGAGCCAGAAATCCTACCTGGAACTACTGGTGACTCCATAGAGTAGTCTTTCATGCTCCACTAGAAAACTTGCTTTCTATTTTTTTTCTTTTTTTTTAAAGAGGTAATTGGGGGCAGCTAAGTGGTGCAGTGGATAGAGCACCAGCCCTGGAGTCAGGAGGACCTGAGTTTAAATCTGGTCTCAGACACTTAACATTCCCTAGCTGTGTGACCCTGGGCAAGTCACTTAACCTCAATTGCCTCAGCAAAAAAAAAAAAAATCAAAAAACAAAAAAACAAATAAAGAGGTAATTGGTTGATTTGCTCAGGGTCACAAAGCTAGGAAGTATCTGAGACTGAGACTCAGGTCCCCCTGATTCTAGGACCAGTGCTTTATCCACTGTACCACCCAGATGCCCCAGAATTTACTCATTCTAAGTTCAATTCCACAGAGGCTTTCAATGTCTATTCATTCTAGTCATCCAATAATGGGACAAAGTACTCAATTTCACTTAAACCGGTGTTTTTTGTTTCCATTAGTGCTAAGCATTATGATAGGGATCAAAAAACAAAAATAAGACAACTTCTGTCCTCAAGGAGCTTATATTCTATTGTGGAGGGGGAAATACAACATACTCATGTATATGCAAATACACAATATATGCAAAGCAAAACAAATACTAATAAATTGATTGTAAAAGCACTAAAAGGAATCTAAATGCTGTGTACTTATAATGATCAATATTGGTGCTGCCAACTGGGGAAATGCTATAGAAAGTAGCATCTCAGAAGAGAATAAGCAAAGGTGAGGAGGGATAGTAATCCAGGATGGAGTTTACGCAGGGATCTTGGAGGGAGATAGAAACAAGTAAGCCTGGGTGGCCGGGGTAATAATGTGACATCCATCTGTCAAGATGGGATTGAACCTCACTGAAAAAGCCAGACAGAGACAGTCAACTTAGAGGCAATAGGAAACCAGCAAAATGTCTTAAATTGTGGAGTGACATCAGTCAAATCAATTTGGCAGTCAGGGGAGGCAACCTGTTGTCTGGACAGTTGGAGCAAGGGAAACCCGGGACCTGAACCTTATTCTGTAATCAGAAGCATCCTCAGAAAATCTGACCAATCACTTCCCTGTGTCTTCCTTCCCAACATCAACCCAGAAGCCGTATTACAAAGAAACTAAAGTCTAGTCATAGCTAGTCCCCCAGAGGCGCCATCACCAAAGGCTGCCCAATTGTCACATTATCGATGACAACTCTTTGAACACAATCGTCCAGCTTGGAGCATCTAGGCCATTGTCTACTTCCAGGTCTGTAATGTTGGAATAGAGTCAAAAGTTCAACTCAACTTGCTCGTCCCTAGAGAAATTTATCCACAAGGACAAGTTTATGATGATAATAAAAGGAGTTTTATATCTTTTTTGCTCCAGGAACTCAGTATGTTACAGACATGATCTCATTCATCCTCACATCATGTTCATGTGGTGGTGGTGGTAAGAGGGGTGGATATACTATTTCATTATTCTCATTTTATTGCTACCGATCCCCCAGGAGTGGGATAGACTCTGAGGTACTCTTTAGGAAGGCACACCTTCCTCCATTCTGCAGAGGAAACTCCTGTCTTTTATAAAGGAGAAGGAAATACACTTAGTGATACAGATCTGATGGAGTTTGCCCATTGGCCTGGGAGAGAGAATTGAGCCTCACAGCCCAAGAGGGACTGACGTCCTTGTTCTGGAGCACTGGAACACGTTAGTCACTCCTCTTTTACTAATAGTGAATATTAAGGGACAAAAGATGCTTCTACCAAAGTTTCTCACTGAGCCAAATCTACAGAGGAGCTGTGAACCAATCAATGCACATCTCCTCCTTCCAAGTGGATGCTGAAGGTGAAGGTAGAAAATCAGAACTTAAGTCTTCTGGTAATGTGATAGAAAAGAAAAACTGTCTGAATATACACAAGAACTACAACAATGTTGGTGCAAAGAACAACATTGTGGATTGAATGGTATATATAATGACCAAGCATAATCCTGAAGAAGAGATGCAAGAAAGTTCTTTCCTCCCTTCTTTGTAAAGGTGGTGGACTGTGGGTGTGAAATATGGCATACAAGATTAGCCTTGGCTGGTAAATTTTGCCAATCTGCCTTTTCCCCTTTCTTTTTTGTTTTTTTGTTATAAAGAATGGTTCTTTAAATGGCAGCATGGGAAAAATAAATTGGGAAATGTCCAAACAAATGATATGAGTATTTTTTTTCCCAAAAGCACTGGCTATTTGCAATGATCAACTAGGAAAGACTTGGTTCTTCTCAGGGATTCAGTGATCCAAAGCAATCCCAATAGACTTTGGACAGAAAATGCCATCTGCATCCAGAAAAAGAACTATGGAGACTGAAAGTAAATCAATACATGCTATGTTCACTTCTTTTTATCTGTTTTTTTCTCTCTTTCCCATGGTTTTTCCCTTTTGTTCTGATTTTTCTCTCCCAACATGATTTATAAAGCGATATGTATTGAAATACATTAATTAATTTAAAAAAAACAACAACCAAAGAGCATTGAACTAGAAATCACAAGGTCCTTATTCTAGTTCTGTTGAGAACTAGTTAACCAGTTATGTTATCATGGGCAAATCAGTTAACATTTCTGGGTTTCAGTTTCTTCATTCCCAAAATGGGGATAATTATATCCACATAATGTACCTAAGCTCTGGGACTGGGAGAGGATAGATAATATCGTTTATTCATTCATTCAAAAGACATTTTAAAGCATCTACTGTGCATCAGGCACCATAGTTGGCTTAGGGATACAGAGGTTAAAAACCAGGCAGTCTATGCCCTCGAGGAGCTTACATTCAACTTGGGGAAGCAACATGTTAAGTATTTTGAAAGGCATAAAGCATTCTATAAATATGAGGTATTATTATGATAATTTCTCAAGACACTAACTCACCCAGCTTTTCTTTCCACTGTTCTATCACCAAATGAGGTAACCTTCACCCCCATTCCACCTGCTCAGTCTTCTCTCAATCCTTCCTCCCCCCAAAAAATCATGCACATAGAACAACTGCAACTGAGATCATCACCCACTTAAGTCCAGGTCCAAGTGGCCACATGCCAAGGTCTGGATCATGGCTTCCATAAGCACTCCTGCAGTGACTGTAAGAAACATCTCGATGGAGCTTCTTGATGTAGACCAGATGCTGAGTGAATGTTCCCTAAAGTTACTCCTGAGGCAGTTGAAAGATTGGGGCCCACTAGGCCTCCATAGCTGCATTGCCAGGCCATCTTGGGCACCCTGGGGAGGGTGCCAGGGATGCTTAGAGATTCTATTTCCTTTGCTCTTCAGGCCCCTCTGCAACTTAAGCTATTTCTTGGCTCTGCTAACCATTTGATCTCAGTTTAGTGACTTGCTCTTATAAACAACAGCAGGGGGGGAAATGGAAAATTTATGGAAAGCAGCAACTGAGAATTAGGTCACACTGAGAAATTCTCAAACATCAGCAAAGCTCTTGTTTAGCTTGATTAATTCAGTGACCCCTGACCAAAAGCCAAACCTTGAATCTGCCGGCAGAGGATGAAAGAATCAAGAACTGAATGGGTAAAGAAGCTTGCAAGGTCAAGGTCAAAGAACTGGACCAGCACAGGAAGACAGCTTGGGAAGAACCACTTTGTGTTCTGATAAACGTGGCCCATTCCCACGGCTGCTAGAATATCTGGTGTGCTTAAGTTCTTAGGGACTGAGATGCTTTGATTCTGAAGCCAGCTAATGTTCTTAGTCTAATTCAGTACCTGACTTTTCTACTCACAGATCATCCAAGCAAGGAAGTGAAATGAGACATCACTGCCCATCTTTGTCACTGCCATCCCATGGTTTGGTTTTCCCAATTTTAAAATGAAGGTATTATTTTTCTGGGAGGAGGAGCCCCGCTCCATCTCCTGGATTTGCCCTGGGAAGTCTACCTCTAATAAGGAAGTAGAATCTTCCACCCTGGCTCTAAGACTTTAAGCCACTTAAAGCACTATTTTTACAATAGCACATCTCTCTGTAGCTGGTCACTAACAGTCGGAGCAAGATTACGTTTTGGAGCAATGGGATGGATTTTTAATTGAGTTTATAAGAATTGGATGCAAATGAAGGCAGGAGGGTCCCTCTGATACTAGTTTGAAGGCTGTTGCCTCTGCACAGGACCCAGTGACTGCGTGGTATGTAGGGCAGCAGACCACAGACTTTCAGAGCAGTGGCACTGGTGGTTGCCAAGGGGAAGGGCTTGGTATTACACATTCAGGGCATAGACTGTCCACCTGTCTCTTAGCAGCTGAGGATTTGGTAGGGAAGAGGATTAAGAAGAGACATTTGGATTTAAGGTAACAGGGAAGCATCCGAAAGCACAAAGACAGGTTAATACCCAGTATCAGCAGAACTGGACCAGAACCCTTGGCTCTTTGTCCAGGGCAGCTAGATGGCACAGTAGATCTAGCATCTAGCCTTGAATCAGGAAAACCTGACTGCAAATCTGACTCCAGACACTTACTAACTGTGTGATCTTGGACAAATCCCTTCCCCCTGTTTGTCTGAGTTTCCTGATCAATGCACCCCTTCCAATAGTGGTAGTATTGATCTGAATACTGTTTCCAGAACCAGAACTGGAAAGGGGGTAGGGTAGTGTGAGTTGACATGGCAGGGAGTTGGTGGGTCTGTGTCCAGCTATTTAAGGATGTTGCTCATCAGTCAGACAGAGCTAGAGTTGGAGGTGGAAGATGGAACACAGAATGAAGATGGTTAGGGAGCACTGTATCTATACTTAAATAAGTACGTGCACAATAAAGTTCACGGTGATTCTTTGCCCTTTCCAGTCACCGGGACCTTAACAATGTCCTTACCATCCCATTTTGATAAATGAAACTTGGGAGTCTACTTTGGAGCAAGAACAAATGAGACACCAACCTTAATACCACTAGTGTAACTTGAAAACACAATATCTTAATGGTGGAACACAGTGGACTGGGGATGGGATCAGGGGCAAGATCTAGATCTACATAGAAAGGCTGCTTTTTTTGCCCTAGTTGTGTGACCCTGAGCAAGTCACTTAACTCCAATTGCCAAAGAAAAAAGAAAGAAAGGCTGCTTTTGTCAGATCAGTCAAGGCTCTAGATAACTGGAATTAAATGTATTGCCACCCCGTGAACTGGAGTCAAGAAGTTCACTGTTTAGAGATCTCCAGAAAGGTGATTTGAAAGTCTCTCTGTGTTCTACTCTAAACAGCACTGAAGTTTAGCCTCTCTCAGAACAGACATGGCTGTCCCGATGTCATTGGTCCTCTTCAAGAACACAGGATAAACAACACAACCAGTTTTCCTCATGACAAACATAAGCGCCTCAGGCTGAAGCTTAAGCCCATTTCTCTCCTCCAGAGGCCAGGATTAGAGAGAACCTGGTCACTACTTCCTGAATTAGAACTAAATGAAAACAAGCATCCCGAACCTTCTTTTTTCTAAGTTGAACAGCCCCATCAGCATTTCCTCATAATTTTTTTTAATTGTGCATCATCAAACCAGAACAAAATATTCAAATATAGAGCCGTGTCTGAGCTCCATGGGAGGAATATCTCCTGGCCCTGTGTAAAGCACTGCTATAGATGTACTATACTGCTATGTTTGCACAAAAAGCAATAGGGTATGGAGGCTAGTTTAGTCATTCTTAACTTTTTTTTTAATGCTAGATCCTATTGGCAGGCTGGCGAAACCTATGGATTCCTAAGAATAATGTTTGTTCCCCACAATCAAAATGTAAAGAAAGGCTAAATTACAGTTAGAGTGTAGTGAAAACGAATATGTAAATTGTTTTCATCATCCAAGTTCATGGATCCTCTGAAATCTATGCATAAATCCTCTGGGGCTCAGTGGAGCCCATTGGGCTAGAGGGACAACTTTGGAGTCCGGGAAGACCTGGTTTAAATTATACTTCTTACAACTGCTGGCTGTGTGAGTAAATGGGCAAATCACTTAATCACTCAGGGCTATAGACAATTCTCTAAGACTGAACATTGCAGACAAGTTGGTCCCTATACAAATGAAATCATAGATCTGGACCCAGCAATAAAAAAGTCTGTATCCTAGTTTCAAGCTGACTGCTTTCCCCTTAAACAACAGCATTAATTTTCCAGCTTCTCCACTTAGATTTCTGTTGATTTTACTAATGGCCCAGCATTCTCCATCTTGTCTTAGAAGAAATCCTCCAGCCTTCATCAGGAAACAAAGCTGACAGCCAGAATCCCACACCTCAAGATTTAAGAGGGCAGTTAATCTACTTAATGAACTCAAGGCCCCCTTCTTCCTTTCTGTCACGGGCAAAGGTCTGTGCCAGACCTCAGCTCGGCCCCAGAACAGTGGTAGTTCCTTCCCTTTTGCCATCTTTATTCACAGCCCTTTATTCAGCACCAGCAGGATTCAGGCACCCTATGGCCTATAGGATTGGGGTTAAATGTAGTTCTCTGATCAGTTACCAAGATTTGGTGACTTTAGGATCAGATTTAGTACTAAAAGAGACCTTAGATGTCATCCAGTTTGTCTTACGAATGAGGGAACGTTTCCCAGGGAAATTAATAGACCTGCCCAAAGTCCCATGGATATCGAGTGGCCAAACTGAGATTTGAACCCAGTTCTTTATCTAAATCTAGCTGTTTGTTCTGTGCTATACTAAATCTCCCCATTATCTTTTTCTTTCATATTAGCACTTCATTCACATTGCCACCGCCATAGTTCATACCTTCATTACCTCTTACCCAGCCTACAAGCCTCCTAGTAATTCTACTGACTCTAACCTCACCAAAACAATAGTCAACCCAGGTCTGACCATGTCATTCTCCCGCTCAAAACCATTTATATGTTCTACAGAATGAAATTTACCCTACTGAGCATGGAATCCAAGGCCTTCCATACTTGTACTCTAACCAGTCTTTCCAGTTTTAACCCACAGCAGTCACAGAATTATGAAATCTCTGAAGGATCACAGATTTAGAACAAAAAATAACTTCAGACAAAGTGCTCCTAAACAGAAATCTCTCCCATGTTCCCAACAAATGGCAATTCAGCCTCTGCTTGAAGACCTCTTGAATTCCCCTTGCCACTTGAGTTAACCCATTCAACCTTTGTAGAGTTCAAACTGTTGGGAAATATTTACTTATATTGAGCTGATTTTTAACATCTATCTTTCTGTAGCTCTTATCTATTGCTCCTAATTTAGAAGAGACAAGTTTATAATATCTATTCCCCCCCAAAATATTTTTCTCTTTTCAAGGATAAAATTTCCATTCCCTTCATGTGATCCTCCTATGTGGGGCTTTCTAGTCTTCATTTTTTTTCTCATCATCATCTCCTGGATGCTCTCCAGTTTCTTAATGTTCTTCCTACAACTTAGAACCTAGAATCAAACCCAGATCCCTAGGGACAATCTGGCTAGAGTTTTCTATGTCCACATTGGGAAGTTATCTTCGCCCTCATTTGGAATATTAGATCCATGAGGTCTCTGGGCAAAACTATTGACTTAGACCTTCTCATAAGGCACCTACAATGCCTAACCCATCCCATACGGTTGAGATAAAAGTCTTGAAAGAGACTTTTAAAAATCCAAATACAAAACTTTGCATTGAATCCTTTTAAGATTTAATTTCATTACACATGCCCAATGGTTATAGACTGATTTCATTGGCCATTGTTAGACAGGTACACCCACTCCTCGCCAGGGACTCACCGATTTTTGTATCACACATTGTGGTTTAGAAATCCAAATCCCATTCACAGACACCATATTCTTAACAAGCTGTTCACTTCCTGCATCTCCATTTTACTTTTGAAACCCTTACCTTCCATCAGTGAGAAGTTGTAATGGAAGTACCATCTGTGCCTCTTATGTCATCAGTTTCTTGCCCAGGACATTGGTAATTCAATACTTTTGGCTTCCTTCTGGTCATTTAATCAATCCCTGAATGAATTGTTAAAAGCAGGTATTGGTTGTTTGGTTCAACACATCTTGAGAGCCTCAATCTATCTCATCATGTTTCTCTGTGGGTCTCTCTCCTTCCTTCCTTCTCTTCCTCTTACCTCTGTCATCACCCATGTCTATCTCTTCTCTCCTCTTCCTCCCTCTCTCCTTCTTTGTTTCCCATTTCTCTGTCATCTCTCTCTCTTCTCCCTCCCTCTTTCCCCCTCCTTCTCCCTCCCCTCTCCCTCTCTCCCTTCTTCCTTCCATCCCTTCTTCTCTACCTACCTTCTTCCCTCCCTTCCTCTCCCTCCCTACTTCTCTCCCGTGTCTCTCTCTCTCTCCCTCATTTTTCCATCTTCCCCTCTTCCTCTCTTCTCCCCCCCTTCTTCCTTTTCCTCTCATTCTCTCTCTCTCTCTCTCTCTCTCTCTCTCTCTCTCTCTCTCTCTCT